>JADHYT010000057.1:0-103962 GCA_027604725.1 Entophlyctis luteolus | reverse complement strand
TATTCCAATATGTGGGGTTTTCTGTTTGGAAAAATTGTGCCAAGCTTCCACTCACCAAAGATGGAATCCTGACAGGGCTCAAGGTTCTGTGGAAATAAAAGGGATACCTAAACAGGCTGCTCAGAGGGATCTGCTTAAACAAGCATGAATTGAGATAACTATCTGTTTTATTTGCTCCACAATCATTTGCTTTTTATCCTTCAAATTGCATAGCAAATTGATAAAAAATAAAGATAAAGAAAATCAAATGAAAAACTGGGGTTTTGAAAAGCATAGATAGATTTTTCATTAACTTTCTTTTATTTTAAAATGGTTGTTTATTGAAGTGGGCGTCCCTGCATCCCAACCCACACAACTGATACGAAGTACTTGTCCAAATCCGACTTTTCCCAGTCTAATCCCGCTGAATACCTACGATAAACAAGTCCTCAATTCCGGATAAATTTTCAACGCTCGGTTGGCTCAGCTGGTATTAGCGTGGGGCTGTTAACCTCAAGGTCAGTGGTTCGATCCCACTACCGAGCGTTTTTTGGTTTTTAGGTTTACAGACTAAAAGATTTGTATTTTATTCCGATCGTGATCTCTGGTTTTGTGGAAGGGGGCAGCGGTTACGTTATTGCCGACTGGGAAGAGACAGTTGGGGTTCTTTCATTTTTTCTTTTTTTTTTTTCCCAGAACAAGCAGATCCAAGAAACATCGAAATGGGCTTCGGTATTGAGATGCTCACAGCTCCCCCGCACTGCGTCTTCTTCCTTTTCCCGTGATTACTACTTCTATTCCGATCCTGGTCCGCGGCGAGTTTCGGCCCGTGCTCTGCCCGGCGCCTCCTCGCTGCGGCGAAGGAGATGACGATAAAGAGTGTGTGAAAGGGTGAGGACGCTTCCACCGAACTACTGCTGCTGCGCTGCTCATATCCGGTGCAGTGGTCGGGTTGCGGTTCGCGGGGCTCTTCGTGGCTGCTCCTTTCCTTGTTCAACCTTCTTGAAATCGCGGAACTTTCATAGCGGATGTTTTCCCAGTTTCTCCTGAACTTTTTGTTTTTTTTTATAAAAAAACAGGAGACAGAGGCGGCAGAGGCGGCGGAAGTCGCGGTGGCGGTAACTTTGGCGTACGAGGAGGTGGTGTCCAAAAAGGCGGCCGCGGAGGTTTGTTCATTTTTTTGTTCCTTAGTTCGTTGATTGGTGGGTCCACCTTTTTGATATCTAAATAGGCGGTCGTGGCGGCTTTGGTGGCGATCGCGGCGGCCGGGGAGGTGGGAACTTTTTTTTGATTTGTTCTCAGTCACTAACAAAGCGACCAGGTGCTCGTGGTGCTCGTGGTGGTGCTCCAAGAGGTGGCGGCGCACGCGGCGGTCGTGGAGCTCCTCGTGGGGGGCGCGGTGGTGCAAGAGGCGGACGCGGTGGTGCCAAAGGTGGCGCGAAGGTCGTGATTGAACCGCACAGACATGAAGGAGTTTTTATCGCTCGCGGGAAGGAGGACCTACTTGTGACCAAGAATTTAGTTCCGGGAGAATCCGTTTACGGGGAAAAGCGAATCAGCGTGGACGTAAGTGAATTTTTCATCTTTCATTGACTAAAAGCAAATAAATCTAGAACGATGACGGAACCAAAACAGAATATCGCGTTTGGAACCCTTTTAGATCGAAGCTGGCTGCCGGTATTCTTGGTGGTCTGGACCACATCCACATTGCCCCCGGGAAGAAAGTTTTGTATCTCGGTGCCGCCAATGGAACCTCGTGCTCGCACGTAGCCGACATTGTTGGTCCTACTGGACTCGTATACGCTGTTGAATTTTCTCATCGTTCCGGCCGTGATCTGATCAACATGGCAAAGAAGCGAACGAATGTGATCCCAATTATCGAAGATGCCCGCCACCCGCACAAGTACCGAATGTTGGTTGGGATGGTTGATGTTGTTTTCGCGGATGTTGCCCAACCTGATCAGGCACGCATTATCACGATGAACTCGCATTTGTTTTTGAAGCAAGGAGGTCACATTGTAATTTCCATCAAGGCAAACTGCATTGACTCTACAGCTCCTGCCGCAGTTGTGTTCGCTGATGAAGTAAAGAAGTTGCAGGAAGGGAAAGTGAAACCTCAAGAACAGCTGACATTGGAGCCGTACGAGCGTGATCACGCCATTGTGGTTGGCGAGTACCGCGCAGTCAAAAAGGCCAAAGTCTAGCGGGTGGTTGACTTCAGTCTGGATCCGGCACTGCCTGCGATGGTCCACGTTATTCGTTCTTGCATGAGTGATGCGCTATCAATAAAGCTCTTGCGATTTGCGATACGCGATCGAACAAACACACTTTGTTTAATCGATAACTGCCACTGCCCAAAAGGAACGGAAATCCCTTATCAGTTCCACATTGCCGTAACAGGAGAATTTCCAGGATAATTCAAACCGTCCTGCAAGCTAATGTTTCGATCCCATGAGATAAATAATCAGAACATTGGCCGAATTTATTGTACAAGGTTATTATTCTTTGTTTGCCTGTTGCCGATCCTTTCGCAAGATCAACATTGCGTTTTCCATATTTCGTTTGTGTGCACTGTTGACGTAAGTGGCAACCATTGGGTCTAACGAAAGACTTCCCGCGTGTGTGTGTTCCGGGCCATCGTAATCTTGCGATGACGGGGGCTCGTCTCGGCTGCTCACAATCATAGCGGAGTCCGGGGGTGCATAGCGTCCTGCTGTATCGCCAACGACAGGAAGTGCCATTCGAGCAGCCCATGCGTCTTGCGCCTCGCGTTCTCTGCGCTTTCGAGTGTCTGGATCTGCCGTCCCTCGTCTGACAGTTAACAGCAGCCCACCAGCGAAAAGTACCAGCAAGCCCGTGCCTAATAGCCACATCCGCTGAGTATGTGTCCGCGGCACTGTTTCGTTCTCTTCTGGCGAAACGCGAGAGTCGCTCGCGCGCTCGGCCGCACGCCAGTGATTCGTTGTCTCTGTTTCGCTCCAGGAGGAAAAGTCAGCGCTGGGGCGCGCCGGTTTCGGAGTATCGGCGGATGGCGTTGCGGACGCGGTGCCCAACCAAGAGCGGCTCTGGTCATATTCGCGGCGGCGGCGGGCATCGCCCAGAGTATCGTACGCCTCGCGCACCGCAAGGAACCGCTTAAGCGAGTCAGCCTTCTGGTGCTCGGATCGAAGCTCTGCACGCTGGCGGTCCGGATGCAGTTCCAGCATCAGTGACATGTACGCAGCCTTGATTTCAGCGGGAGTTGCGGACGGCTTGAGATTGAGGACTCGGTACAAGCTCATCGAGTTGTTTTGTACTAATGCATCCTTAAATCACAAGACAGAAGCCGTGACCGCCTAAGAATCCCCGAACGCACTGCACGGCGGTCCGGCACGTACCCTGACAGGGCCCGAAGCCGCGGCGGCAGCGGTAGCCTTGTCCCTGGCGTCAACGACGCGCATGATCTGGTTCACCTCTCGCACGAGGCCCGCGCGCGCGTCTGAAAGCTCCGTAACAAGCGCCTCTCTCGCGTCGTCGTCACTCACAAGCCCGTGTGCCGGGTGCATGCCCCACGTGTAGTCTGCGCAACGCAGCGCACTGCCAGCACGCCCGAGAATGCTCGTTTCCAGCGCCAGCACGCGCGCGCGTACGCGTTCGACCGTGTCCTTTAATGTTATGTTTAAATGAGCGTTGCAGCAGGAGATTTTCGTTGTTGCGCGGGAGCCAGAGAGAATCAAGCGTTGTTACCAGCACACTTTCGTCGATGGGCACCTTCTCCGCGTCCAATGACTTCAGCACTGCATCTGTTTCCTGGATGAGGAGGATCCGTGCGGAGACCATGATATTCGCCGGATACGGAAGCGGCGGGTTTGCGCCGTTGGCAGCTGGCGAGGGCACACTTGCCAGTGGTGTCGTCGATGGCGCGTGACGGCGGGCAAGCGTCGGACTCAGTCTCGGTGAACCTGGCTTTGCAGTTGGCACCGCCAACGCGCGGGTTAACCTTGGATGAACTGCCTTGGCAAACATTTGCTTTGGAACAGCTGAAGTTTTATTTTTAGAATACCAGGTGATCTGAGAGTTATCCATTTTTTGAGGCAGCACTTCTTGCGTTCCAATACTCTTAATCTTGGAAATAAATGCTCATAAACCGATCTTTCTTTGCACAATCAGTAAGGCGAATGTAGTTTGAGATGATCAAAGTGGCAAAGCCGGGTGCTGCTGTTGTTGTATTGCGAGTGCATCTTGATAGCCAGACCCAAATCCACCGAAATGGTTGGCAGTTGTGTCAAACCAGTTCGGCTGAGCGGATCGCACTGCTGCGAAAAAATCACCAAGAGCTTCTTCTTCGGGTGGAGGAGGCCGAATGTAGCGGGATTATTTTTGGTTAAACCCAGTCAGACGTGGCAGTCAAGGGCCACAAAAAATCCTCGCTTTTGCGGCTGTCCTGCTCGTTTAAGTTCTTCGGCTTAGGCAGTGCGCTTACTCTCTTCCAGAGCAAGCCTGAGACGGTTTGTCTGTCTGTTACGATCACACTCATCGTCGGAACCAGAATATCGGAAATTGTGATGATTGCCGATATTCTGGTTCTTCTCGCAACTTTGCAGGTGGGCAGTAATGTCCTTGCTGAGCAACCGAACTGGCGTAAAGAAGAATCAAAATTCAATACATGGAATCCATGCAGATAATAAGAAACGCACACTGTTTACTCCGTGCTCCTTCCTATCAAGGTAAATGAACTCTTCGAGTATTTTGATGACAACAAGGTATTCCTTGGCGTATTTGATGACGTTTTCCGAGACAAAATTCAGCAGGAAGTCAAGCAATACCAAGGCCTGGAATCGAATGTCAGAGAGAAAGGCAGTAGACCCGCGATTTGGCGGAATTCCAACGCACCTTGTAAACCTGCCTCCAGTTTTTGTCACTGTCTTTCAGGCGCTTGTCGATCATTTTCATGATTTCTATGAAGTCGTGGCTGAAACGGGGGTAGATGGGAGAGGTGAGTGAGGGGAGATCGGGATCGGTGTGAGGAGCGGTCGTGAGTGCCCCCCGCGCAAAGCAGCCATGTCAGCTTGCGCGGCGGGGTACTGCCAAGCTGGTGGCAAAGCGGAATTACACGACACATACGGGATCGTAGGATGTTGCCTCTCTGCATGGCTAGCAATGCTATGTCAGGCAAGATCGCAGCACGGATGCAACACGACAGACGCACCGCACTTTGATATGCATACCCGAGTAACCTTTCGTGTAGTTCTTGATGGTGCGCACCACAACCTTGCTCTGATTTATGTTGACGTTTGTGTTGGATCGGTGCAACTAAACTGCCACAGCAGCAATCAGTTGCGCCTTAGTTCCAGCACCACCCGCTGCGCATCAAACGGCCTGGCATCCGATGAGCAGTAACTTATTGGTTTATCAACTTTGCGAGACGGCAATGAAGTTGAACAGAACACACTACCAATAATTTCTGGCCCGCTGGAAACGCTTTGCAGCCATACCTGACAAATATGAACCTAACAAGCTTTACAATTTATCTAACAAGCTTTCCAAATTGGGAACCCGAGCAGATATGACACAGCCGAAAATATCATTAATTAGAACTTCGACCCGAAATGTCAGGAAACAGGGTTCAGGCTTTCCTTCATAAAAGCTATGAAAATGCCGGTGGATTATTAATTGATATTGGTGGAAAATGTACTGAAGACGGGATAGTTTGAGCTTTTTCTGTATTTTCAAGGTGTTGGCAAGCTGAATATCCAGGCTCACGCGCATATAGCACAATCGTATCGGCAAACAAAAAAAGAAGATAAGATTGAACGTACACACTTGTTCACACGCAGCGGCGACAGATGACGTGCGTGACACGTGGGGGCGACGACTGCTGCTGCTGCGTCGGGTGCAGAGACGGCGCGGCGGCGGTTCGCACGGTAGAGCACTCGGGTCGCGCTGCGCACACGACGTCGCCGCAGCGCGCGCAAACTGTTCGGCATTCGGCGCACGTGAGTGCGCGACACCGCGCACATATGACAAGCGGCTGCGTGCTGGCGTATTCGACCCCCATGCACGCGCTCGATGATGCGATCCCGCATGTCGCGCATGCGTCCTCAGCGTGCTGCCGTGGCTCGAGCTGCCCCTGCCTCAAACTGGTGATGTTATCTCGGGCCCGGTGAAAATAGTTGAGAATTGTGTTGTTGTTGCTGGTTGTTGAGTTGGCTGGGGCTGGGTCATCGTCCAGATCGTCATCGATATCCATCTCCGCGTCCTCATCGCTCCTTGCTTCAGCATTGTCACGGCCACTAGCAGAGCGTAGTCGTGGAGGTGGATGCTTTGCTTGCATCAGTCTGGATTGCGTGGTCTCTGTGTGCCGAAAGAGGTAAACAGTCTATCAGAGCCAGAACAAACTTACTGTACACGGATGCCCAGTCAATATCGTCTTTCCGATACTTCAGCATGGACCCACCGGCCGCACCGTCGCCATCAAAGTTGCGCCGGGTCCGCTTCATTTGTTGGTGCTGTCTTTTGGGTTTATTTCCGTTTTTTGATGCAGAACTCTTCAACCCCATGCCGCTCAGCGTAATCCTGCAAGCAGCGCACACCATAATCCGAAAGCTCCTTATATTCACTATACAGTGTTATGACAAATCCTCCGGACTTCAGCGTTGCTGCTGGGAAGGCGTCTGACAGGACCAGAAATCAAATTTACATCCGGACAGAAATGTCAACTACCTCGCATATTAGCACACAATTTATCGGCCAGCGTCCAACTATGCTCGGCTTTGCGGGAATCGGCATCCATGTCCAACGCGGATTGTAGCACGTCTTTTAAAAGACCGAAGTGGTGCTGGGAGTCACTTCCATTGTTCGCGCCGCCAAACCCTAATGCATTCTCGAAAGTGTCGTTGCGCTGCTGGCTCATGAACGCCGTAAGTGATTTTGCCTTCTTGCTGGACTCTTGAAGTCTCTTCCGAACAAACCTGTGCAAAAGCACTGACTCTAGTCGCAACCTGAGAAAAGAAGAAACAAAATTAATATTTCTTTCGCACCTAATTCAAATCAAAAAGCTGAAAAAAGACATGCATGAGGGAGTAAATCTCGTTCAGCTTCATTTTCGAAAGCGATTTCAAAACAAATTGAAGCAGCGATTCACTATGAATATGGGTTTTTGCAATATGCGAATCGTCTGTTCCTGTCTGTCATAGAAAGTTCATTTTCTTTCGCAAGCTTCATTTCAGAAGCCAAAAAAAAAATACTTACTTCCAACAAAGAATAAAACACAGAAGTGCAATAATTCAGCATGATAAGCAAAGAATCAGGATCAGAAGCAACGGAACCGGCCGTTCTGGGCTTTAAGCGGAGTTCATCTCCTTGGTGCTTGTGAATTGCAACAAGGTTTTTCCAATTCAGCTTCGAATTGCTCAATTCACTGTTCAGTCTTACGGAGCTTGCAGCGACAGAATCAGAAGGAGTTGTGGCAGCCAGTGGTGGTGGCGGCGTTGAAGTTGATTGTTCCGGAAATTTGGCATGAGCGGTGTTTGGAGATACTGTCGTTGAATTTCGCAGTTTGCTACTATATTCTAACAGGCTAACTTTTTTGACCGGCTGCGATGACGTGACGGGCTGTGTAGTTGCTGGTATAGGCATTTCTGGTTTTTTTGCACCAACTTGATGGCGGCCTTTTTTCGCACTGGAAGCTTCTGTCACCGGCAGAGGCAGTGGCGGGGAACAAGGAGACTCATTACCGCGAGGAATACTCTGCCGAGGGTCCGTTCGAGGAGATCTTGAGAGATGTTTCGGCTCACGGTATTCTGCAGACTTTGCCACCGAATTGCTGACTTTTTTCGTTGATGAACCATCTTTCGAGGTATCACCTCCTCTTGTCTGCTCGCGATCAGGAGTTTTGAAATTTCTATTTCGCTGCCACAACTTTCGTGACGGGGAAGCTGACTGTGAAGGGGAACGCGACTTCGATCGTTCGCCGCCGGGACCTTGTCGCTTACTCTCCTCGTCCTTCATTCGTGGTCGTGGACGACGATCAGGGCTTCCGTCGTTGTTCGCGTAAGCAGTCGACTCTCTTTTACGTGTTTCTCGCGGTCTTCCTCTTTCGAGCGAACGTGATCGTGATCGCGATTGTGAAGAATCTCTCCGTGAGGTGTTTTTGCCGTACGAGCCATTCCGCTCTCTGTCGCGCTCGCGGCTCAAGTCGACGCCATCGTGATTCCTTTCGTTGCTATTTTTTTCATCGATACTGGCGTCCACTGACCGCTTTTCATCTTTTACAACTTTGATGATTCTATTGGGCCGTAGGAGGTGCACATATGAGGACTGCTCTTTGAGCGCCAAAACATCTTTTCCGCCGCCATTCAATTTCGGACTGACATTCAATGTGGCACCCCCACTACGGCGTTCGACAATTTGTACCCGAGGAGGTTGCTGCGCTGAGTTTTCGCCGTTCTTGAGCACGTTCGCGCAGTCAGTGGTGCTCCTAATACTGCTGTTTCCGGATATTTCTTCGGCGACAAGAACTGCTGACTCTTTGCGGTCGTTTGTGTCGCCGGCTTTGCGGTAGGATTTAATCTGCAGCACGAAACATGTCATAACCAGAATGAATTTGAAAAAGATACTAACCGATTCACATGAATCTACTCGCGCTTGCAAGTCACTGTCGCGTTGGGTGGGGTCGGGTAAGGTGTACTTATCAGTATCCACACCCGAGTCCCTCTCGCCACTGACGAAGTTGCCAAAACTACCTCCTGTGTTATGCGGTTGGGGGGACTGAGATGAGCGCCTCTGTGTTGTGTTGACATGAATAATTCCTAGAAAATGGGCAGACAGGCAGCAAGACTCAACTCGCTTCGATTGCGAATAGGATGGAGATTCATCGCGAGATCGCACTTCGCGCACCCGCTTCGAAGGGATGCGGGAGGTAGGCGGCTTCGGCAATTCCGTGCTGTCTTCTACTCGGGCATTGGAAAGAAGGTGGTTCGGTGAAAAGCCCGGGCCGGAGGGGCCAGAAGAGGACGCGGATATGTGCGGCACAGGTGGGGATGGCTGAGCCGCAACAAAATGTTCGGGCTGGTCGACTCGGGCCGGCGCGTTGACTTGCCCGGCCTGCGGCTGGCTGGCGGCGGGGTGCAGATACGTCACGTACTCGGCGATGCGGCTGGGCTCGTGCAGTCGCAGGCTCTGTGCCAGTGCGCGAATCTTTTCGGACAGGGCGAGTGCGCGTGCCTGCCTGTTCGACCACGCTGGTGTCGGCGCGGACACTGACACAGGCATCGCCACGGACACGGATGTTGCCGAGGTCGCGGCAGGCCGTCGGAGCTGACTGTGCGGGTTCGAGTACGGGTGCTGCTGCGGGCGGTGGTTCGCGGGAGGAGGGGGCGGGGGCGGGGGCATCGCAGCTGTCGTCGACATCGGCATCCGCGCTGATCGCATTTGTTCACCTCCCACCCTGCATCTGTTTATCTGTCCGCACGATGGTACAGCCATCTGCGCCGGTACCGACTGCCTCAGTCAGATGCACTGACCCGCAAAAGATAATATCGTTGTTGCTTGTCGACAACTTTGCGATAGAAAAATAATGCGAAAATAACAAGAGTTGCCGCGACCCAACTTATGACTTACCAGCAGTGTTGGATGTTATTGCGAGTATCTATCTCTCGAGAATACCACTGAGATCAGTAAAAATTGAGAGCGAAGCCAAAAACGGTCAAAGAAAAAATATAACTCCACCGGATAACATGTGATCGCAGGAACTTTTGAGTGCTCCTTTTTTTGTGGATATTTCCAGTTAATTTGGCGAGAACAAGAAAGGAACAGAAACAGGAAAAAATCTGAAGTGGTGCATCCAAAGGAAGGGAAAATGGGTCAGAAGTGCCTCCTTGTCGGAAACTCCGATCAATATCATTTTGCTTCTGTCCAAATTTATGAAGAAGTGACTGGCACTACACGCATGGCCTCAACACCGAAGTGACTCATGAGTTTTGCAATATCTGAGGAGGAACCAATCTCCGTTTTACTGTCTGCAATCTCAAGTTTTGTACCAGACAATCATTTCTAAGGAACCATGAACAAATTTTCAGACTCAGGTGCACAGCGTACAAGGTTGGCAGAATGACATCGTTTATTTCAAACGAATTCCCGAATTTACGCCCCAACCACTGATTCAGCATCATTCTGGAGGAGGAGGCGGCGGAGCCGTTTCGGCGGGTGGAGGAGGGGGTGGCGGCATCCACGCAGGCGGTGGAGGATAATATCCTTGGGCCTGATTATATGTAAGATAGAACGAAGAAAAAAATGAAATCAAACCATAGGTGCTGGGGGCGGCGGGACCCATGCGGGCGCTGCAGCCGCCCAAGCATTGGGCTGGATGGCCGGATATCCAGGAATGACTGAGGGCATTCCCGGAGCCATCGCAGCCGGCATTGCTCCCCATGGGGCAGCCGCTCCGTACGCCTGACCCGGAGGAGGAGGCACTTGCCATGCCGACGATGACGTACTCGACGACGCTGGACGCTTGTCCTTCAAAAATAAATCAGTTGCGTGATCAGGTATAGGGGCACTTACCCCGATTTCTGCCATCAAATTCGCGTATTCATCATCGATCCTGGATTCGCGGTAGGATGCAGCTTGCAAGGCTTGTGGGTTATTTCTATCATTGCAATCTGTGTATAATTCTCAGAAAGGCGAAATTTCGACGATCATATACCAGCTGCTACGTGACCGGCACCACCGCAAATACGACAAATCAAAGTGGCGGTGAAATTTTTGGCATCTGGGCAATCAAATTTGCGGTGTCCAGTCGCACCGCAATTTTGGCATATCTGTGACTCGTCGTCGCGCAATGTTCCGTTCAAAGCTGCTAATTCACGCAATTGCAGACGCTTTAGCTCGTTTTGAGCTTCCGGCACTGTAGCTGCGGTTTCCACAACCTTTTCAATCATCTTGATCGCCGCTTTGACTTGGCTTTCTGTTGGTGCCACAACGAGACAGTGCAAATCCTCTTCCTCGCCAGGGGCTAATTGTCCGTCTACACGAGACTTTCCTTCTTTCACAGAACCTTTTCCGCGGATACTAATTTTGGCACCGGATTCACTCTCCATTTTCTTCAAAGTATTACCACGTGGACCTTAAACGAAAATCAATTATCCTATCGCATTCAAAGAAACGAACCAATCAGCAGGCCAATAAAATTAATTTCCGGAAATTCCTTTGCTGGCAAAAAGTACTTTTCCGCTGCTTTAGTGGGCTTCTTGTAATCCACGGGGGGGACAAATCCCGGAATCTTCCTAAACGCTTCATCAACAATCCTGTGCCTCTCGTCTTCAAGCTTTTTTCTGTATCTAACTTCGCGGGTGTTCACGCGCTGCCCTTGAGGTCCATACTGCGGCTCGGGAGACGGCGATCTACGTGGCGTTTCAACATTTGAAGACCCAACAAGACGCAAACCTGTCCTTTTCCGGAGGTACAACATCACCTGTGCGAAGCTTTCGACCAATTTCCTCCAATCTCGCGTGAATAATAAATTCCTCAATCTGGAGGGCATTCATTCCTTGTGGAAGTACAGTTGGTACACCGGGTAAATGTATTTTCGACGTATCATCGCCCCAGCGCGAGCGCTTCTTTCGCGGCTTTTGGTCTGACGCTGAAGAGAAAGAGTAGGGATACGTAGCAGACAACCCGGCATAGAAGGTTAGTCATGGTTAGCGCGAGAGGAAAGGTTAGTCGGCATGTCGATTTGGAAAAAAAGAAAGACGAGTTTAGTTTCGATTTCTGCTGGTGAGCGCAAAAAGAAAACAAGAGAGGTGCAGATGCGGGGAATCCGCAAGTGTGTAGCCATGAGCAAAGTAATTACATTCAGCAGGCACATCGGCGGGAGGATCTTCGAATCTGTTGCGGCGCTTCTCGGCGGAAGCGTTTGCTGCGACGACCATCGCCATCGCCATGGGATGCTGCAGTGGGGCTGCAGGCGGGGGTGTGGGCGTGTCTGCATCGCCGCCGAGCCTGCGTCGCGGACCGAGCGGGATGTTGTTGGTCCCAGTGATGCCTTGAGTGCGCCAACTCATTTTGTTTTCGTGAAGAACACAAAGCGTCTCCATAGTTCTTCAGCTAACGGTGCCTGAGATATGGATGCTCATACAAACATCGCGGATACTATGACCCTGATCTGCATCGCACGCAAACATCTGCTTCGGAGCGCTGGACCTGGGTGAACCTGCGCTCCACACTTTGCCAAAAGGGATTCGGCACTTGGGTCCTGCGCGATGCGGCAGGAGCTACATATATCTGAAACGTCAACATTCCTCTCAGAATGTGTATGGCATTTCAGGCACACGAGTATCGCTATTCACCATTGCACTTTTTAAACTTTTGAAGCTGCCAGTGTTTCACTGCCTGAAGATAATTGTTGGACGTGAATCAGTACCTTCGTTATCTTCGAACTGACGCATCACAAGAAAAGAAAATAGTTAAGGGACAATTTTATCTTGTCTATTTGTTAAAATGAATTCCTACGAGACGTACAGTCTTTCTTCATTTTGACTTTGAGTAGTTGGCTACACTTATGAACGTCCGAAGTGGCAATACCGCTTTCGTCTATTGATTGGCTTCAAATCTGGTGAAAGCCAAAATTTCCTTGGCGGTTCATCGATGCCAATTTTTAAATGAAATTTAATTAGCGTTCTTCTACTCCTCGATTCAGAAAACTTGTTTTTTTCCTCAAACATAACGATACTTGCTGCAGCCCACTGCGGACGACCACTCAATCCGGCGAATCCACCAGTTCTGAATAATTTTAACAGCCTTTTCCGATATTGCTGGCTTTACTTGATTTTCACGGCCGATGGAGCTTGACCCTGTTTGCCCAACCCGGAGATTGCGATGAAGAATCCAATGGTCGTCTTTTCGACGGGATTCGGTCGCTGTCGTTACTACGAATATGGAAACATCACTAACGCCAAGCAGGTGGAAGTCTTCTTGCGGATTCCAGGAACAGAAGCAAGAAATGATCAAATCGGATCACGCAATTTCACTGAGAGAGTTCCGAATAGCAACGTGCGCAAATTTGATTCAGGTCAAGAACGCAGTCAGGTTTTGAAATACGCTAGTGTCAACATTGAGAAAAATGACATGTTTCAGTAAAAAGTATTTTATCATCATTTTGATTTACGTAAGATGAACTAATAATCAAACGCCCATGGGTTTTCCGACAAGAAATGTTCAATCACCTCTTTCAGAGCAAGATTTGGTACCAATTCGGATTCATGCAACGTCTGCCTTGTTAATGGATCCCATTTCCCAATCTTTTGTAAATGCGAAACAATCTCGGCGCGATCATAGGTAATACCGGATGCAGGCGATATAACTGGGTCCGTCATAACTTCAAATGAGATTTTGCCCAAAAATGCATCGGGAACAGCTCGGCGCTGAGGTTGTTGATTCGAGTTCATGAAATCGAAGACGGACTATAACGGGAGAAAGGGATAAAAACAAACCTTGGAGTTCTCGTTTGCCTGACTGAACAAAGTTTCAATTTCAGACACTCGCTTGTTATGGGCTTCTCGAACGGACTCTGCATCAGCCGCATAGGACTGGTCAGATTCTGATAGTTGGCCCAGCTGGCGGTCGCGATCTCTTTCGATTAATCGTAAGATGTACTTGTGTAATTCACTTTCTTCTTCACGACGTTTTTTATCTTGCCGCTCAAATCGCTGCGCCTTTGCGCTTCTGTACTTTGCCGCAATCTCATCAGTAAACGTTGAGTTTAACTTGATGGAAATGTCGAATGCTGAATTTCAAATCTGAGGAACTTTTAGGAATGAATTGCGACGAACCTTTCTTGAGACAGTTGATCGCTTCAGACAATCGGCCTGTGCCCTCAGCACCTTTTTCCACAGCTGCTTCCTCCATCGCAAGCAAAGCCTGTCCCTTGTAGTACCACAGTTTCAGCAAAATGGCGCCAAAAGGGTTGGAAGCCGAATCGCCTGCTCCCACGGCGTTACCGGACAGCTCAATACCCTTCTCGCAATCATCAATGACGTGGATGTATTCTTCGAGACGCAGATGGCATAAGGCTCGATTCGAATAGTAGACAGGATTCGAGGGGTTCCTTATGATTGCGACTGAGTAGGACTTGATAGCTTCGTGGTATCGGTGGTTTGCAAAGTGCGAGTTGCCTTCTAGTTTCGCCTGTTCTGCGGCACTAGGCGCCTGCGTCGGCTGTTTGTCCATGGTGGGAGGCGGGGGCATCGATGCAAACCGCTCACGAGGATGCGGAGCGGGCGAAAACTGTGGCTGCTGCTGCTGCTGTTGATGTTGTTGTTGCTGCTGCTGCTGTTGCAGTGGCTGCGCCAGGCCGTCGATGGCAGAAGACAAGTTGGAGGCAAACGAGTTGAAGAACTCCATCACAGAATAAATCAGAATAAATCCAAATGTGCGGAACTATCGACGGCGGACTACAGCTGGCTTTTTTGCACATACACACATGTGCATGCATATGCACTCTATAATGTTAGAGTTACAGAAATGCGTTGATTGGGGTCGGAACCTTTCTCCAAGGTTTCGGCACAAGGAAAGTTGATGACAAAGTTTAGCAAAGTAACAGACGCCGCTCCGCGATACAGACTAGAATTAGATGTGGCAATTACAAGAACAGAACTGGCGCGCAATGGATCCATAGAAGATCTGAACTTGGGACGGCATGAAAAAGATTTTTCAACAAATGATGATTAGTGATATCTTCTAGAATGAACGAAAATCCGAAACGGGTTTTAACAAGGCAAAAAAATTTTCATAAATTATTCCGGTTGTTTTACTTCTGTAGCTGGAAGAGCATTTCGGCTGCGACATTACCAAGTGAGTCTCCGGCGGACACCTTCCGCAGCTGCAACCACGAACTTGTACTCAATGACGGCGCCCTTTTCTGGCTGCCAGCATGAGCCCGGGACATTTTCACATCAATGTCTGGTTGTGGAACGCCGTTTTCTTTTAGAATTGTGCCTTCCTTCAGGGAGATCAAAATTCCGCTCATTGTCTTTGACGACGATGTGCCATCAAACTTGCTTGTCGGCAGCAGCTCCGTGCTTGTCTGTGCGCGTTTGGCCTCCCGCTCCTACAATCGTTATCTGGTGTTAACGACAGAGAAAGAAAAGAATACTGCGCCACCTCTAACAGACGTTTCCGTTTTTCCATCTTTTCGCGGCGATCCCGCTCTGCGATATTTTCCAGAGCGGCTTTCTGCATAGTTCAGTTTCAGCGTAAGATTTTTGGTTTGCAAGATTCACAGACATCGTAGTTTTGCACGAAAGTTCTGAAGACCGCGAAAAACTCGTCGAACGGTGGAATCTTTGCAGTATCTTCTCCGAATTCAGCAATGACGTGGCGGAACTTATTTTCCAGCGCCTTCATCCTGCTGCCTAGTTCTATTACCTTTTCGTTCGTCGCATGCGAGAACGGTGATATATCTCGCAAGAATCCATCCGCAATTCCTGCAGCCGGTTCCAGATGACACACTGTTTTTTGAATATCTCGAACGCCTCGTTCCAGGAGAATCAGATCGGATTTGAGAATTTCGAGGCTCACTGTTCACAAAACATTAGAAATTAATTGGCAACCTCCGGTTTACATCGTGCAGCTGGTATGCAATTCTGAAGCTCCTTCGTGAATCCCCGAAGCTCAGGAAAGTTTGTTTCGACTAAATCGGCAAGAAAGTGCAGTAGAGAGCCTTTGCCTTCTGTCGCTTTTACGTCGGCAAGCTAAAGTAAAAATTCACTTTTTATCTGCGAACAATGCCATGATTTACCTTATTGATGCTGTTTATTCTGAATCCGTGCACACCGCCAATGAAAGTTCCGCTGTTCATGTAATTTCCGAGTGAAAGCACAATCTAGAAAAGAAAATGAACACAACCCCATGCTTCTAGTGAGACAGCAATGTTACCTCTAAAACTTTCATGAATTTTGTGCATTGTTCCAAGCTGGATACTGCAGATAATCCACTTGATAGGTCCTGTATATTTTGTTTTGAGAATAATCCACGCGAACAAAAGAATGCTCACTTCGTCTAATGCTTTATATCTTTCATTGAATGTTACTTTGAATAGTATAGAATTGAGCACATGATGAAGATGGGGTATTTTCATAAGCTGGGTTTGGCATGAGCATTTTTTAGCCAGTTTATAACAACCTCCAATAAGAACTGCTCCGATTTTCGTAAAGTCGCTGCATCACCTTGGAATGACTGCAATCTTGCTGTCTGAAATGTTTGTTTTTTTTCGTCAATAGTGCAACACTTGTTACCATGCATACCTCATCGGGGGTCGGAAGAAACCCCAGCAGCTGCTTTATCACGCTTTCTGACACAAAAGTTTCGTCCATTTTCAGCACGGCATTGCACAACTCCGTCATTGTAAATTGCTTCAGTCGGCCAAGCATTATCACTGGCATGGGTTAGTTCGAGAGTGTAAACACACATGGAAAGAAGCTGCAACTGACTCATGTTCTGAGCCTTCTTCCCGTCGATGATAGTGACCTCCAAAATCTTGCTTCCTGAAACCACCGCGTCACCCGAGGATACCCCGGCCGCGTCATCGGTCGCCGCAGAGCTGGATTTCGTCGGTTTCGGCCTCACACCGAAGCGTGCTTCGATTTCCCGAAACGCACCTGATCGATCTAGCATGTCTTCAACGTTCTGGTTCTCCCCAATGACAGCGGCATTCGCCCCTGAAATTGATGCTAGCTTTTTCATCCACACAGTCTCGCGAACGACTGAATCAGGGAGGCGGTCCCACTGCAGTCGGCGCAGCTCATTTGAAGGCTTGTATTTCTGCTCACGCTTTCCAAGTCCCTTCGGAGCCGTTGGGCATCCTGAATAGGAGAAACTCACGACGTGCTTTTGAGAGAAAATTCAAATGGTTACCTGGAATACCCGGTGGTGCAGGCGGTGGAGGCGGAATCATTCCTATACGACGGTAAGACGCGTTCGATGGGTTGGATTTAATCACCTGGAGCGCATGGAGGAGCAGGCGGAGGCGGAGGTGGAGGTGGCGGAGGTAACCTGGAACCCGATATAAGATTGGACTGCACAGAAGGAGGTGGCGGCGGGGGTGGAGGTGGCGGCGGAGGTGGAGGCGGTAAAACGCTTGCTGTCACTGTGACCGGTGTGGATGGTGGCGGCGACGGTGGAGTTGGCGATCCAAGAGGAACTTCCGATGGCAAGAACTGCTTCGCGGAGTCGACTTTCTGAATTGGTGCTTGAGGTGAAAGAGTGACTTGCTTCAGGATCTGAGACATGTCCTGGATACGCAGACAATTACTTTCAGCATAGAGTTTTCTGTCCACTGACTTGTTTTAACGTTGCCAGAAAAGTTTCTTGTCTCCGTTTGAGCTGCCTCAATTTGGTAGCTTGTTCCTCCACTTCTAAATCTTTTTGTTTTAGAATATCCTGCATCATCGAGAACTTCAACGAAGGCGATCCGGCCGACCCTACACACACTTTATTCAGCGCATTTGTAAAAGCGATTATTGAACCTCTCGATGAAGGCATTTCCAAACTTCTTTCCAATTGCCTCTTTTCGGCCATTACATCCGACAGTTTCAGCTTTGATTGAGCCACTTCTTGCTGCAATGCATCAAGTTCGTCTTGACGAACGAAGCCTTGCAGCAGCTCCTCCACAGAAACTCGATACGTGTCGCAGAAATCTGGCTGCAAGCCCTTTTTATCGAGAACAATTTGAGCAAGCACAGAGTCGATGAGAAACATGAACTTCGTCCTGACGAACCGCCATGAGGATAGTTCTACAGCTCAGAGCATACCTTGCAATCTCGTCAACAACTTTCGACGGCACAAGAAGTCGCCGTAGAATACTCTTAATAAAATCTTTTCCAATTTCGTTCGTGCGAAAGCTGCCTAGAACTGCATCGAGCACCATATGCGCGTCATCCAGATCCATGCAGTCATCACAAACACCAGCATCGAGGCCATCAATGAATTCTTCATGATCGAGCGATGCGCGAGTCTCAAATTCGGTTATATGAACCATTATGGATTGGTTCTCGTCAGGTGCCCATGTCTTGATTTTCGAGAAAGCTCCCAGCAAACCACATGCGGTGAATTCGTTGCGCAAATGCATTCGATAATCAAGCTGACTTGGAATCTGAATCATATACCGAATAAGAGCAGTAGCAGACACCTATAATAAAACCGTCGGCGTTTAAGTAACAAAGAATATCCAAACCAAATAATTTTTCATTTCTTGATGTGCCTTTTCTCGATTAGTTGCCACGATTCCACTGACGGAAGACGATGGAGCGTTGGCTGCCTTTGATCCTACAATGCTGCCAAACGCTCCGCGACTTTCGACAATTTCGATGATGGTAGACACAAAACGCTCGAAAATTCTCAAGCCATTCGGATGCAGCTCGTTGCGGTAAACCGTAAATGCTTTTGTCACCAGACTGTGTCCTCGTGGATAATCCAACGCGACCAGTGCTAACAGGAAATCGATCGCTGAAGATCTTGCTAATAGGTTCGGAGAATCCAGTGACAAGATGATGATGTTTATCCAATCTGAGTTTGCCAGAAGCGCATTTATTTCTCGCTGATCAACTACGGTTAATTTTTGGCGCGGAAATTGCTTGTTACTCACCTCGCTGTTGACAGCAATTTTCAACAGTTTCAGGATCTCCAATTCAGCTTCGACGTATTTTTGCTTCCTGTTCAGAACCGAAGAAGTTGATTGCAGTGTTAGAAAAACACTGGGAGCGTGTCCATGTGATACTCTTCGCTCAAACACGGCCACTGACCTTTCTTTTTTTGACTGAACGGATCGGAGCAATGAAAACAAGACATCTAAGCCACCCATGTCCAGAAACTGTCGGAGCCAGCTGCTACTAATATTCAAATTCGGTTTGTCGGTGGTATAGTTACCCGTCCTCGGAGGAATCGCATTGCTCATGCAGTTGAACGAGCAGCTCTTTCAAAGACACGCCATTTTTGCCTCCAAGGGAGGGCAATTCTTTTCCATTCGATGAATAACCGCGAATAGATACAAACTTTAGAATTGAATCGGCCATAGATTTTCCAATTGAACTGGCCAAATGGGCTGATGCTTGCTTTAGAGAGTCCACGAAGTACGAAGGAGAGTGTTTTGTAATCTGGTGGCTTTGATGAGATGTCGATACCCGTTGGATCTATGAAGACCCGTCCATGAGCTTTATCAAATCGCGTCTGACCCAAAAAAAAAATAATAAAAAAACCACTCACGAAAGTTTGTTTCACGAATTGAAGTTTTTGATCTTTGGACAGCTTCCTCATCGCGTCTTTGCGAGATTCTAAACCTTGTGTGTGGCCCTGTATTCCGGATATTGTGTCAAACTCAAGTTTAATCTGCGACCTTCATACGCAATCCAACGCCATTTCGAATAATGCAGTTAGGTCTTCGTCGTCCACATCCTTCAACGTCTTGCTCATCAAATCATAAGTTGTTGAAATCTGAACAAAGTCTTCGACTGCCGAGCTATAGGTTGCTGTTGCATAGCTGGAGAAAGTCGCAGTCGACAAGGAGCGATTGTGTATACTCTGTCGCGGGGAAGCAGTTAAAACGTTTGAAAACATGCGCGGCGACGCGTCGCGTGTCAGCTGATACGGCGAGGTGTGGTTTTTTTTGGTGACAACTTTCTTTGCTCCTTTATTTTCAAAATGATGCGTATCTGTTGAACGTGCCCATCGTGAGAAAATTCCCCTTCGGCTTCGACGAGTCCTTTGCGTATAAGCTTTTTATTGCATCGGAATGCTTCGCTGCAATGCTTGCACTGCTGGTTGCTGTCGCGAGATCCTTTGGAAGTGGTATACTGATGTTTGCTCTTTTAACCTTTCTCGCGTCATCTGCATCCGTAATATTTTCCAGATTTAGGGGTGGCGCAACATTCGAATCATCGGCTGTTGTTTTACGCTTCTTGTCATTCTTTTTGCTCAACTTTCGGGCAGCCCTCGCTTCTTTGGCCGCATCGACGGCAGCACGCATTGCTTCGATCTCAGAGACGTCAATAGGGTTGATGGTCAAAGTTCCTGTGGATTCAGCGCCGCAAGCGAGACATTCGCCAGTCGCCACCTTTCCGACAGCGGAAAAGGCAACGACGCAGCCGCACGGGCGCATAGCAACCATCTTAGGCCTCTTGCTGCTTGGAACTCCGGGGCCACCAAACTCGCGCAAAGTGACGGGGCAGACAAAACCAGGCGCAAGGTCTTTAGTGTCCTTTGCAACAGGAGCGTCGTATAGCTTAAGATCCACGATGTCCTTCAGTGAGGCGATGTGGCCAGCGACTGCAACGCCATCGTCGCCGTAGACGCCGCGGTCGACAAGGAAGCGCAGGACGCTCTCCTTGCAGTAGAGGCGGCCAAGGGCGCAGGCGACTACGGGGCGCACCAGGGGTGTCTTTGCAAGCGCGCACTGGGTCCAGACGGCGTCACTCTGGGCGACCTGATCGGGGCGCTCGGGCTTCTGCTTCAACGTGACGAGCTCGTGGCGTTTGGGGATGCTTCCGCCATCGTTACCCATTTTGCAGCAGCTTTCTTTTGTTCACGATTCCCCACCGCAATTCGAATGGGACGCCCATTCCGGCACGCTCGTTTATCCGGAGTATTTCCTTGTTTGAGCAGCCTTCCAAAATCAGCAAGTCCGCACTCATTGTGATGGAGAAAAATAAACGCCGAAATCATCATCTTTTTCGCTATAGTACCCCCGAAAGCCATTGAAGCAAGCACCGATGAACGCAGGCATAGCAACATCCTCTGCGTCTGAAAATCTGTAAGGATTCTACCGATGTTTTTCCCTAATCCCATTATCAATTTGGCGACGCACGAAAGAAGTGATCATCGCATCAGTAATCAAAACGAATCTACACTCTGGTCAATGCAATCAAAAAGAGATCGACATAGAACACAAGTTTGATGATAGTCGGTCGGCCGAAATACGTCAGTTGGTGTAGCACACACGGCGGCATCGAAAGAGAAGACATTGTCACGCTGATTGGCCTTGGCAAATGTTTCGATTTTGGTAAATCGGCGTCAAGTCGAATGGACCAAACGGTGGCTTCAACAGTTTTTACATGCGTGTTGTGCAGGCGTCTGTCAGAATAAAAGGTTGGCTCGTTATCAGTGTCATTTGACATCTGCTGCATATCTTTGCTCCTGGGCAGCAGACTATCCTCTAATTCTGAATTTGTGAGGCAGACAAGGTTTTCTTCACCTGCAGTAAACCTACAACTTTTAACTCGCCCGCTGGTGCCAGCAATCATTAGCGGTGTTGGTAGGGGTATTTTCAGTTAACACAGTGAAGAGTTCGTTGGTGATTGACCTCCGACACATCGAGCGATACCTTTGGATTTGAGACGGACGGTTACGAGTTGAGTCCAAAAATCAACTGTTTCGTGTTGTTCCAGGAGGTGATTAAGTCGGAAGAAAATTTTTCGGTACGGTTCAGCTACATATCAGAAAGCTGCTGTAAGTGACTGGAGGTACGTCTGTGTCGAAACCAGACTTTTCTGTCTCCTTGCCAGAGCCGTTGATCAGCAGTATGCGAGCAAAAGCATCAGCTTGTTTGCGGCCCACCAATCGCGCAATTCCGGAATCATTTCCCAAGATCATTTCGAAAGGGTCAGACGTCTGCCGCGCCGAGATCCAGTGAACACATAGCATATGAAACCTGAAGTAGTTGCGGAGGGCTTTCTTTTCTCGAAGGCGTGCTTCCTAAAAAATTTCCCCTGGACTTCTTTAATCAAACTGTTTTGGTCAAGATGGAAAAAAAGGTCCCCTTACACAGATACCATTACATAGACATAGGGCGTGATATTAAGAATGTGGGGGTATTCTGGAAATCCGAAAGTGCGCATGATTTTTTTTTGGTTGACACAGGAACCACGATTCGACGACAGAACTCAATTGTGGGGGGGTGGCACAAAAGGAGCCACCGTGAGCATTCTGTCAGCAGGAACGAGGAACGAGGCATTGGGCGCGGCGCCGAGGATTCAGAGTCAGCTAATCCCAGTTGCATGTGCAGCGGCGCAAAAGTTGACAAAAAGTTTGCGTCTATCTCACCAGTTCCAGGCCGAGATGGAACTGGAACTTCCCATCACCGCCACCGTCCCGGCTGCACACTCCGAAGTTACCTACACCACCGCACCCGACAAGACGCCTGTGTCGATGTTGGTCCCACAACCCTCCCTCCTTCGTGCTCCATCATCCGACGATGACGACGATGGTGACGTCGATGTCGATGTGGATGTCGACCTAGACGAAGCAGACGCCTCGGCTGACAGGGTCTCCACCCCACGCATCACGCTCCCAGCTTCACTGCAAGTAGCTCAGCTGGACTCTACCAACTCCTCCGCTCCTGCACCCGAGAAGAACGCGTCATTATCGGGATTGTCAGTTTTACCTACATTGTCTCGTCCCCAAGATCTGGCGACTACTCTCTCTCCTGTTCAGGTTAAGGGTCATCCGAAGTCGCATACTCACCGCCTAGTGATGCGTCAACATCCTCGCCTCTCGCGAAGCTGTGGATACGGAGAAAAAGGTCTCCCAGCCAGCACTTACTTTCCACTATTGTGAACCTCTTTACTGATACCAACTCTAACAGCCGAAAGACGGCCTATTGACCCACCACCAGTAATCCAATTGGAAATCACATCTCATGAAGGCTCAGATCAGTGAGTGAACCGGGATTTTCAGTAGTTGGTTGTTAACATAAATTCTATAGTTTGCACCTCTACAACCCTTACTACTTCATGTATGCCTCGCTAATCGACTGCGACACCGACGAAGAAGTCAACATTCTGCATGACGGGAAAACAAGGTCGATGACTGGCTCCATCGTATCATCTTTATATCGGCTGCGCGATTTAGACAATAAAGAGGGCTCCTTTTTTGTGTTTCCCGACTTATCTGTAAGGAAGGAAGGGACTTTTAAACTCAAGGTTCAGGCGAGTCTTTTGATAAAAAATGACTTATTTGAATTGCAGTTCTCATTGTTTGAGATTTGTGACACTGAAATGTTCTTTTGCGCTTCAATTGTGTCAAACTTTTTCAGTTAGTTTTTTTTTCTTAGCAAAACTTTGACTAAAAGTTTCGTGCAGCCGTGTATTCGTCGAAAAAATTTCCTGGAACGGAAGAAACAACTTTCTTGTCCAAGGCGTTCGCTGATCAAGGAATCAAAATCCGAGTTAGAAAAGAAACCAGAGTTCGAAGGTATTTGCAGCTTCCACGGCGATGATAGTAACCGCTATCCATCAGGAATTCGTTCCAAGACGATTTGTTAGATGTAAATAATGCTGCTTTGGTGGTTCGAAAACGCGAATCACTGCATGAATCCGAAGAGAAAGATTTTCGTCGCGACGGGTCTGACTGGACTGCGCATATTGACAAGGTAAAGTTGATTTTTTTTTTTACTTTTGTTTTTGATCTTTGGTTCAAACCATCCGAAAGAAACAGAGAAACAAATCGCCGTCAATTCAGTCGGGTTCATCAGTTTCCAGTCAAGTGCACACCGAACGACCGATGCAGCGCTATTCCACGGTCCGTCAAAGTCGTCATGTTCAACAGTACATGCAGCAGAATCATCTCCAAATGCCTCAACCGTTACCATCTCAGCATCATGAAAACGTTTCCAAATACTTTGCACCATATAATCACCCACGCAGTTCAGCAAATTTACCAGCGAGATTTTTGCCAGCTTACAAGCTTGAAAGTTTCAGTAACAGACCGCTTCCATCTGGAGTAATTTCTCGACCTCTAGAAGCAGACAGACAGCAATCGTTTCGGGCTTTCGGGAGACCACCTCTTCCTCCTAACTATTATGACAACGAATATGGCCGATTGCATGGAGGTCCTTTCAGTTGAGTATTTCATTCATGACTGCAAAAAGTAAATTGCTAAATCTTAAACAGTTTCAGCTGGAAGATACGCTCCTGCTGGTTTTGCTCATAGTGGACCGGTGCCTGTTGCAACTGTGCCGTCCGAGGGAAGGTCCTTCACCCAGTATACGCATCTCGTACAAGTGCAAACAACTGCTGCCACTCATGGTGTTGCTCCTGAAAACTGGGGAGACGGTGGATATTCTTGCACTCCGTACTGGGGAAGATCTCTGAAAAGCTCAGACCCCGGATGTTCATCTTCAGCATCGACATTGTCATCATCGTCATTTATTGGTGAAAGAGGTGGAGCTCACGGAAACTGGCCACGACACGCGAATGACCCGAACTGGACGGACTGCGGGGTGTATGCGAGTTCTGGGCAACATCCACGAAGGGACGGCGCTCATAACATTTATGGAGGACATCCACAACTGGCATCGAACGGGCAATATACCGGAGCTATCGTGGGGTCTATTCCTGTAGAGGTGCAAAACATGCGTATAATGGCAAACGGCGGAGCGCCACCAAATATTCAGCATGAGCAACAACAGCTACAACATCACGGACAATACAGCCATCTGGCACGTCTGAAGCAACTTCCAGGGTCGCAAAGTGGCGTAGAAGCGGCGCGAGCACAGGGAGAGCGGGGGGCAGAAGCAGAAGCAGGAATGCGGGAGCGGGAGGCGGAGGTTGCGGAGATTCTGGGTGGGGGCGGGGGCATGGGGAAGTGGATGGGGCTGCCCGTGGCCGTGGCGGCGGGCGGTGGCGCGGAGCGCGTTGCGGGGCTGCTGCCGAAGCTGCCGAGCCTGACGGCGGTCGTGGGCGCTGCGCGGGCGTGGGCCGAGTGAGTCGGTCTCTTGTGCTCTTGTGCGTGCTGTCTGAACCAATCGAATCCCTGCATCCATTCCATGCTCCTCGGCGTGGCCGACGCGCCTGCACCTGCACCTGCACCTGCGCCAGCCAGCGCCCACTCCCCCGCCCCGGCCCCCGCTCCGAGCCCCGATGCGCCCACTGCGCCCGCTGCCCCCGCTGCCCCAGCCGCGCCAGACCAGGCCCTCTCGGAACCTTCCCGCTCGCCCGCCCGGTCACGCTCGCCTAATCCCCTCGAGTCCATGTTTGACAACGACAACTCCACCGACAACGCGAACGCCAACGGCAGCGCCAATGTTTTCGTCAGCAAAAGCTCCTCTGCTGATGCAGGCGCCGCCCGAGGTGACGAAGACGATGACGAAAAGGAAGAAGAACGCTTACGCGCTCTGCGCAACTCGTCCGCCGCCGCTGCTGCTGCGCCCGCCACTGCCGACTCGCACAAAGAATCAGATCTCAAACCAGCGGATGGATCCAAGTCATCGGCAAAAAAGCAAATCCCTCGCTCTTCACACTATTCTGTGGCGCCTGCGGCCGCCGATGTCAAATACACCCCCGGAATGATTGTTTGGGCAAAAGTCAAGGGATATCCTTGGTGGCCTGGACGGGTGCGTCCTTTTTTTTTAAATTTTTTTTTTTTTTTTAATTCGGACTTCTCTATCTTTTTCGCGCGCAAGAGTTCATTCCTATTTTCCTCATGTTTCATTAACTTATCCCTCATTTGCATTTGCAAAATCAGATTGAGCACGAGCATGACCTTCCGGCGAATATACTTCGAATCAAACCGATGAGAATGACGACACCCCATTCGCCAATTTACTTTTGCGGAACTCGTGACTAGTATGTGGCGCTAACTCTTCTGTTTTCTTCCTTCCACTCCACGACTCTTCCACAACTCTTCGTTCTGTTTTTTTTTTTTTGGTCCCATTGACAAATCTACAAAAAAAAAACAAACAAAAACAGCGGTTGGCAACCACATGATCTATTGCGACCGTTCGCCGAATTCCGCGACGAGCTTACGGAGCGCGGCAACCGGACAGCAGCGTTCTTGCTCGCCGTGCGCGAAGGCAACAACCCGCACCTGCTTAACACTCTACCGAACAATGCAGCGGTGGCTGCGCCAACCAGCTCTGCAAAGAAGCAGGCGAAGAAGCGACGCGACGATGAATACGACGGTGCCGACGATGCCGCTGCCGCCGACGACGACGACGATTCCCGCAAAAGGAGGAAGTCGTCCTCCGCGGCGGGAGGGGAGAAGCGGGGCCGCAAAAAAGCTGTTTCCACCGCAAGCTCCGTGGGCGTGGATGCTAATGGCGTCGATACATCAACGGTTGGTCCCTCACTCAAGATTCTCTTCCGGAAGTTTTCGAGATTGCGCTTAAACTGCATTTTTTTTTTCAGCATAAAGCTGCGTCATCGCCGCCGAAAATCGACAGAAAAGATGAACTTAGTTGAGTCGCCCCGAATTCCTCAGTTGGGCTGATTGCATCGTTTTGTAAAACAGAAACCCCCGAAGAAAAACTGAAACGGCTGCGAAGCAAACTTCAAAATTTTCTGCTCAAGGATCATTCTGAGGTAGCCTTGTCTGACAAAAAGACATCAAAGTGCATCGTAGTAACTCGTTTCCACAGCCCGACCATTTTAGCAAAGCCGATCGGTATTTGATGGAAGTGGAACAGTTTGCTGTCGACGTTGCTCTGCTCCTTGTCAGTTCAATTTCGTTCTTGTTTTGTTGATTCTCACCAAAAGAAAACCATAATTCGCAGAGCACAAAGATCGGGAAAGTCATGCGCAGAATATCTGAAATGGCAATAGCAGACGACAAGTACAATATTGTGGAGCGTAGTCGAGTTGTTGTCGAAAAATGGAAGCTAATTGTTGACTCGTGAAAAAAAACAAACCGCCATAATTTTTGCACTTTGGTTGTTTTTTTTTTTTTTTTTTTTGTTTCTTTAATTTTTTATTCTTGTTTTTTTGCTCTCTGTTTCTCTGCGACCCCGGTGTGTGGAAACATCGAGAAAAGAATACCCGCGAACTTGAAGTCTGTAATAGTTTCCTTTTGAGTTTTGGGATGTGGCCTTTTTTTTTTTTTGGCGAAGTTTTGTGTCGTGGAACTCCAGTGTGTAGCAAGACGCGCGTATTTTGAGCTGGATGTTTTTTGGTTTCTTTGTTTTTTTTTCCTTCTCTTTACTGGGCATCTTTGAATTAACTGTTTTTTTTTTCATGCTATTGTGCTTTTTTCGTTTCTTTGCTTTACTTTCCACATATTGCTTCGCACTGCCAGACAACCCAAGAACCACCAACCCGAACACCAGAACAGGGAATTCGTGGGGGACCAAATAAAAAAAAAAACAAAAAAAACAAAAACAAAATGCAATAAACAAAAGCAGTATTGACCTCAAGGAATATTGAATTCATGAGCGACACGTTTGCGTAAGCATGGCGCGGTGAGATTCGCCAAGCTGCGTCTCGAGAGACTTGATGCGCGCGGCGAGCTCCTGCTCCCTCTGCTTGAAAAACTTGGTGCTGTTCTCCATGACGGCCAAGCGAACGTGCAGCGCCGTATTTTCCTGTTCGAGCTTCTTGCACTTTGCTTCGAGGCTCACCATCTGATTTGGTAAGTCAAGATAAGGAAAGGAAAGACGAAGAAAAAAAATTTTTTTTGAACATAAAAAAATAAAATTGGGGGAAATTTTCGTGCGTGCTTGCCTTTGTCGATTTCTTTGTACACTTACGCGGGGCTGCCCAACTGGCCACCAGTGCTTCGGCGGAATCGCTCGAATCTTGATCTTTGAAGTGCTCGAATGGTCGTTTCTTCCCGATGATAGTTGGAGGTGGTCTGGGGGCATCAGACTTGAAGCTTTCGGGAAAAGTAACTCGTCCGTCCGAAAGTGACAAAGATAGCGCAGGTGAAGCAGCAGTAACGGCGGGCTGCTGGCTCCTGCACGAATCCAGAATTGCGCGGTGCTGAAGCGGCATTTGGCGTTGCGACTGCGCGGACGGCTGCAGCGGCTCGGCGGGGATCGCGGGCTGCAGCTCGAGCAATCCCAAGTCACCCAGCACAGAAACGGACGCGTCGCCAAACAATGAAAAATCGGCGAGGTTTGCCGAGGCGTCCGCCGCAGGCCCATCGCTGTCCGCTGCGGTCGGGGAAAGCCACGCGTCGTCAAGCGCGAACGAGTCTGTGTTACACGCGAATTTTTTATTTGAGGGTGGGGGGGCCAAGGGGCGGCGCGGTGGGGTGGGCACATTCACTTGCCCATCAGCAGCTCGTACATCAGCGACATTGGCGTCCTGTTGGGGCTCTTGCTGGTGCTGTTGCGGGAAGCCATGAGGATGGACGGCGGTGGTGGCAGTGGCAGTGGCAGTTGGGATGGATGATGATGGAAGGGAGGCTTTGCGCAGCGAGATCTGCTGTTGCTGCTTGCGCGCGACGTGGGCCACGGCGGAGTCGAGCAGTGCCGCGAAGCTTTCGGAATCGGAGTGCGGGGACGGCAGGTGCGTGATGGCGGCGGCAGCGGCAGCGTGGTGCAGCAGAGGTGGCGGTGCGGCGGGGATAAGGGTGCAGGTGGGCACGTAGCACATTTTGAGTGTTTGTTGTTATTGTTGTTGTTTGCACCCTCTTTTATTCTTTTATTCTTTTATTGCATGTTTGCGTGTGGAGTGTGGAGTGTGGAGGGGTGGGCAGGATGGAAGGGGGGAAGGGGCAGGGGAAGGAAGGAAAGGGAAAGGGAAAGGGGGCAGGGTATAAGGGAAAAGGGAAAAGGAGAAGAAGAACAAGTAAGTGATCACTTTTGATTGCCTCCCAACCACCCCCCCCAATAATCACAAACACACGCACTACCACAAATCCATCAAATGGCCGCCCTATCTGACTGCGTCACGCTGCTCTCCGCATGGCCCGAGCTCGCGTCCACCTCCGGCGTCACCGCCTCAAACTGCTGCTCCGTGTCCGGCGTCTCGTGCTCCGCCGGCCGCATCACCACCCTGACATTCGCCGGCTTCTCCTATTCTACTGCCAATCTCGGCGTCTACACGGGCATCGGCGGCCTATCAATCAACAAAGGCGCTGCCATCCCCAGCGCGCTTTTCGATCTGTCCGAGCTATCCGTGCTGTGGATCGCCGGTGCCGGCTTGACTGGGCCCATCCCCTCCGGCTTCAGCCGTCTCACTAATCTCTACGAGTTGCACATCGAGTCTAACGCCTTGACTGGCGGCTTCCCCGATGACTGGTCCAGCTTCACATCTCTTCGCTACTTTCACGCCGACAACAACCAACTCTCCGGCGACGTGTCCTCCGCACTTGCCTCCGTGTCCGCCCTCGAACTCAAAACCCTTCTCATCCAAAACAACTCATTCACCGGAACTGTGCCCAATGCATGGGCCAACGCTGCCATCTCCGACGGCTGGGTGGACCTGTACGGCAACTGCTTGTCATCTGCCGATGCCGACGTCAACTCCAAAATGTGCCAAATTAACTGCAACTGGTTTGATTTGCAAAACACTGCTTGCGCCGACGTCACCGCCTATTTGTCCCAATGCTGGAACGCCAACCCGAGCGGATGCACCGCCAACGTCATTGCGGACGAGCCCGGCCGCGTTATCAACGTCGTCAACGGCGTGCCTGTTGGTGTCGCGTCGGCTTCTTCTTCCTCCTCCTCCAATGCAAGCCCGGCGGTGTCGTCGTCCGCTGCTTCGTCCGACGTGTCCACGGTTGCTGGCACAGGCGGCAGTACTAGCGGCGTTTCGGCTTCTGGCTCCGCCACCGTGACCGGCACTGCATCGCCCCAAACTTCCGCTGCCTCCGTCAAGGCAGCCACAACCACATCAGCCGCCGTTACACTGGATGCTGGTCTTGGAATTATGTTTGCCTTTGCAACCTATTTTGCTCTTGTTTTGAATCAGTAGAATTTAAGCAGTTTAGACGACGTTTAGGACATGATCGTAGAATTCGGAGACCGCCTGAAATAAACTTGTTTTTTTTTTTTTTTGTTTTTCTTTATTCCTTTTTCTGAAGAACACGCACTTCCGGCATTACGTTGTTTTAGACTTCGTGCCATTAAGAGTTCGCTGTGGTACATTCAAATCTTGTCAGTTGTGTTAATTTATTTGCACATACAACTGTTCAGACAAAAAAAAAGAAAAAAAAAAAAATACACACTGCGGTTTTGCAAAGAATTTCGAGAAGAAAAATAAAAAAAAAACAAAAAAAAAAATGTCAAAGCAAGACGGCCAACAAGCAAAGTAGTTGCAAGCACGCGAACGGCACCAGCAACATCGACACGGCGCATATAATTTCAATCACCTGCTTCCAGAACCCTTCAAACGCATCGCGACATCCCGGTAAATTCGTGCAAGACGTCAGAGCACCGTTGGCTAAAACAGCCAGAGATCGATCGGCGGCAGCTTCATAGCCGCAGCAGCCAAATGTGAGCTCAACTGCCCACACAATATCTGTAGCATTTCGCGACACCCATAACGTCCATTCGTTGTTCATTTGCTGAAGTGCCGAGGAATCGTTCGCTATTGCGATGCTGAGAACGGCTAATGCGGAAAGCAATGAGACAGCGACAGCCGAAAGGAAAAGGGCTCCAACAGCGGTTGGCCGGGATTTAAGCGAAAACGCGGCGATGGCCACGGCACTGGTCGGCAGCGCACAAAACGCCGCTGAGACGAACACGGTCCATAGAGTGGGAAACGTGTTGCGCACGACAGGCGCTAGCTGGTAAGTGCCGTGCCAAGTCAAAATAGAAAGCGCGCACATGCATGCTGCGCACAGAGCGTGCTGCCAAATGTTGTTTTTTTTTGTTTTTTTTTTTGTTTTTTTTTTTGAGTGCACAAATTGCAAAGCCACAGAAATTGATGAGTCACCCACAATGAGGTTCACGGCCACAAAAAGAGACGGCGGCACTGTTGGACGACGCCCTGGCTGCTCGGGATTAGCTGTATGCTCGGAATATACCGGTGCGCGCTGCTGGCGAATCAGTTGCGGCATTTTGGCTGTCGTTGACTTCGTCGACGTGGTCGCGCCGTCAGCGCTGCCGCTTCTTGATGCCGCAATAAATTCTTGGCGCACTCTCGTATCATCCTCGTACCCGCGTGTCGGAGGAAGCGGGACCTCATAGCTGCGTGCCCGGGAAAGCTTTGGAGATTTCGGAACAATCCGTCGTCCCTCTTGCTCGCCAGCACTCCTGTCAACAAGTTTGGCGGTGCTCGCGACGACATCGACTCTAAGGTTGTTGTTGTTGTTGGTGTTGTTGTTGTTGTTGTTGTTGTTGTTGGTGTTGGTTTCTGCCGGCAAAGCAGTTGTTTCGGTGTGGCGGTTGCCGTCACCTCCCGGGCCGCAACCAAACGCCCCCAACACGCGCGCGGCCTTGTCTCGCTCTTCTTTTGCCTTGTATTCCCGAATCTGCCGCTGAATCAACACGAGCGAGTCGGGGCGTATTTCGACATCGTCGTCGCGGGCGATGAAACTGGTGCTGCTACTGCTGCTTCTCGCGGTCGCGGCAAAGGTAGAGGAGCTGAGCGCAGCTTTCCGGTTGTGTATGCGCGAGAAGGACAGAGAGCGCTTTGCGGCCGAGGGAGGCTGCGTGACTGTGGCGGCTGCGGCGCCTGCGGCGCCGGCCGCGGCCGCCGCCGCGGACGGAGGCCCGAAGATCTCGCGCAGGTCGAGATCCGATAGAAAGTCGGCGTCCGAGCGCATGCTCACAGACGACGTCTTGCGGCGCAGGGCGCGTTGACCTGCAGCAATGGACGCGGAGTCAAGACTGCGGCGCGACGTCGCCATTTCATCCACAAAAATTCCAGCCCCAGCATCCTTCCACCTGACCTTTTTGACAAGACACTCGTTACCATACCGTGTCGACTCCCCGGGTAGCAGTCGATAAAAGCATTCAGAGCTGTCTGGAGAGTGCTTTGCGTCAAAATCGCGCAATCGTACAACACTATGGAGAATTTTGTACCTTGTCCAAAATCGCAAGGCATGATGTACCAGCGCTGCTTGGGCTTCTAATGTGCGGGTACATGGATATGGCAGTTTGAGTATGTTTGCAAAGTCATGTCAATTGAAATCAATTGAAATCTATATGACTACTGGGCTTTAACAAGTCTCCTTGGGCCCGGAAGAAACTGTTGCGCACCAGAGATTACCATGCGCAAGTCAGTCAGTGGCATTCATGCAGCGGCAACGGGCCTCAGCCTTTAAGATTTGACATCATCCGCTTAAACTTTTTGTTGGAGCTACCAAGCATTTGTATTAAAATCTGGAACTACATGTAGTGCACTTCATGTTCCTCCTGCAACAGATACCAGCTTTTCTCAAACATGAATTTCACTAATTTCAATCCAGGACTTTCAGATATTGTGTCAATATAACTGCGGCAAAATAGCGTCTGCCAGAAATCATTGAAATAACAATCCTTATCAATTAATAGAGTCTGATTTACGGGTTCAGCTGGTTGGGATATTGCGGCAATATATCTCCGCTTGTTTCTTCGGTCTGTTGGCAAGAGGATCGTAAGAATTTGTGCTGTTAAAGAGAACGAACGAGCTTTGATGTCTATATTGCGTCGCTGTTGGTGTGAGGTGTGAGAATTCATGTCAGCAAATTCCACACAAAATTGCATTCGTTTCTCATTCTCAATTCCGTTTCGGATAATCCCGGCGACTGCTGGATTTTGAAACAGATTCTTTCAACGTTGCCATAATCACGAAGTTTTACTTAACACAAAAAGTATATTTCAGACAACTTTGCAAACAATATATTCAGTAATCCGACTTCTCCGTCGCCTCAAAGAGAAACTAAACTAACAAGTAACAGTGAATGAGGCATCGCGACGAAACATGCACCACAACACACATTCCGCAACGGGGCAACTTCTGCAAAAACTGCACATTCATCCATAAAGAGACACCTTGCCTTTCATACCGGCGTTCGCGGCCTTCATGGACTCCATTATTGCGCGGGCAGTGCGTTTTCCGACGCCAAGATCGTGGTCAACGAGCACCGCTTTGATAAGGAACTGGCGCACACGCACGCTGGTAACGCCTGCCAGGATACCTGCCAGATGCGCATCCAGACGGTCACTGGCACTCAGCGTGAAACAATCGCGCACGGTAAGGTCGCCTGGGCGAGCGTGGTGTAACGAGGCGGTTCGAGTCAGAATGTTGTACATAGGTCTGGCCGGTGTGCTAACGGCTGCTGTTGTCTGAGTACGTGCTGTAGCGCGCGATGTACGAGAACTCGGTTGCGACTGATTCTTGTGATGGCGGTTATGACTGTCAGATTCATCCGTTTGGAATGTTACTGCCTGCATGATGTCAAACAAGCAAACAAAAATATTGATGATTGTGTAGCTGCTTTCTGGAAGGCCGTATGCCTTCGCCAAATTGATGATATCATCAGTGTAGAGATTGTTCATCAGCTCCGAGTCCGAAGTGATGTTGCTTGCAGGCGGGCGTCTGCGGTTTCTGTTCTGTCCTCGGTTGATGCCTTCATTGTGGACTGACTCATCGGAACTCTCGCCATCGCTGTCATCGGTTCCCCTGTCCATTTGAGCAAGTCGCAATTCTGCTTACTGTTTAGTATCATTAGCATCACGCGCGTCAGGGTACCTTTTCGCGTGTAAACGCTGCAACGAAGAGCATCGCCGCCACCGTTTTCTATCCAATCGTCAATTGAACCAGAATTGGCAGCGGCGCACAATTCGGCCAGAACAAATTCAATACATTTTTCAAGTTTCAACTGGGCAGCGACTCGAGCGTTCACACTGTGATAGAATCTCAAAGAACCCATAAGACCGTAGTTATCGCTGTTGCTAACACTGCTTCCGAGCTTACGAGGACGAAGCTGGTTAGGTGACATCGGCGGAGGTGGCGTGAGTATTTGTCGCCCAGAAACACTTCCGCTGGTGCTTGGCGCACCACCACCAGCAGTGCTTGAACCGCCGCCAAAAGATGTAGACGCCGTAGTTTTAATTTTCGTTTTCAAATTGAAGTTCAGGTGCGTCGTAGAAGTAGACAGCGATGGATTTGATCGGAATGCCGACCCAAGTATTGGAGTTGTGCTTGCAGTTGTCGCGATTTGATTTGCAGGTTGACCAGAAACTGCAGGCGGGGATGCCGGAGGAGCAGGGATGCCCGAAGCATGGCCAGCAGCATTCGAAACTATAGCGGAAGATAATGGAGGAAGACTTGCTTGTTCTGCTGGACTCGCTGATTGCGGCAGTAGTCCTGGCGATGCATATGCTGGGATGATTTCTTCTTTATCTTGCCTAAACGTAACGACTCCTTCATTTGACAAAAGGTTCGCCACCGGTGAGTGGGCACGAACTGGTTGTGGAGCCAGAATACTCGTCAAATGAGGCACTGAATCTGATGAATATTCTCTAATATTTGAGATCGTAACAGTGGACCGCCGCGCGTTTGGAACATCTTTCGATTGGCCTTCTTCTTCCCATTCAGAGTCTGAAGCCAGAGTACCAGTGCGACTGAGCTTTCCTTTCAATTCGGAAAATTGCCGCTCATCGTTCAAAACAAAACTCTCCATTTCATCAACATCGTTTCCGACAGAATCACGCGTTAGTCGATCAGAATCGGAAATTGCGAAATCAGAAGTGCTGCCGTCTGTTTCGTCCAAGTCATGTTCATCAAAGGAATCGGAATCATCATCTGAAGTATCGAATTCATCATCGTTCACATTCTTTTGTTCGTCTTCAGATCCAGCCGACTCGCAAAATACTTTGTGGCCAGTGCTTGTCCATGAATCGAGAATTATCAACTTATGATTTAACCCGGCAAACGGAAAAAGCTTGAAAAGACGAAGAGACTGAGTGATGAAATTGTGTTTGACAAGTGCCGCTTGCTTTTCTCTCTTTGCGCGCCTTCTCGCCATGGCGTGACGAGCCTTTGTCACCCGAATGCTGTGTTCCTGACGACGTTCAGACATTGAAGTTAATCGTGCGCGGTCCCTACGACGGCGGTTTTCGCCAACACCATCGCCGTTTTGAGGAAATCCAGCATCTGGTATATTGTTGTTTGCGGGAATACCAAAATTGAATCCAGCGGCGCGATTGGGTTGGTCACGCCAACCGGCTTCAAGGTCACTGTCCGAATCGCTGGATACTGTTTCGGCTTCGAGTTCATCGAGCCGGGCACTGTCGTCTTCAGCTTCTTGGCGCAAGTTGTTTAGATGTGTTTCCATGTCCAGCAACACAGTTTCAAACCCTCTGATAATAGCTAAACCATTTGACTCATGGAAATGCAACCGCTCATTTTCATTGATTTCGGTTTGGATAAATGACAAAAACTTAGATCCGGTCTGAAGAGTTTTTAGCAAAAACCCAAATAATGGCTTCTGCGTTCAAACCTTCGTGCTTGATTTTGCAATAAGTACACCCAAATCTCGCACAGTCATTGAGTTTGTGGCAGTTATCTTTTCTCCGTTTGGATTCTGTGGAGCGCTCTGAGTTGCCCTTGAAGGGTCAGGGGCAGTCATGTTTGATGACAAGACACCTGTAGATTCGCTGAAGAAATGCGACGATGGATAGGCATCCTTTAGCTGCCGGAGAGTTGCAATGTCGTTATGGGTAATGCACTCTCTCGCGAGATCTGTGTTCCTTATCCACAATCAAAGGCGAAAAGAAAGAACTAATAAACCACGCACATCGACAGCACCAAGCGATGTGCTTGTCCGCCGCAAGGAAGTGGAATGCGGCAAGCAGCTGTGCGGCTTCGCGCACCGTGCCGACTTTGGAGTAGTCATTTGTGTACAGGATCTCGAGGGCAAGGGGCATAAGCGGATTGTCGGAGTCTAAAGCGACGCAGATAGGGGCATCTTCATCGGTGGTATCTCGCCAGGGCGGGGCGAGGCGGGCAGCAAAGAAGGCTGACGCGTCCTGAAGTACGAGACTGTGAAGGCGTAGCCAGGCGGCGTCGGCGTCGTCCGCGCGCACGCGGACCGCGACATCGGACAGAGACGCGCCGCGATGGAAGAGCAGCGCGCCGGCGGCGGCTGCGGGAGGCGACGTCATTGTTCGCAAAAGACTGAAATCCCTTTTTGATGGTCAAACCATAGTCCCATGTTCCTATTAAATATTTTAGCACATTCAAAAGAGCTTTCCAGTCACATTCAGAATTGTGAAAGTGCATTGACTGCAAAATGCAAGAAGTGGAGTAGTAAAGCCCATCTTCTGTATTTTCGACTATTCACTCCAACATACGTTTCGCAGGGCCTGACTCTTTGATTGAGAAGCAGTCTTTGATCAATCATGAAAGGCTCCTTGATCGGAAAAAGACTTTCTTGTCTCCACGTTTTATGAAAAACGAGGATCAGACAAAGGATTTGTTCCAATAAAAGTTTCCTTTAGCAATTTGTTCCATTCCAAACGCCCATGACCAAATTCAGAACAATTTTGTAGTTGCCAAATTGTCTTTCTCATAAGATTCTTTGTAGAGTCAATTCGTACAGAGGCAATTTTCTGTTTTTTATTGCATTCAGTTCAGCATCCTATGTTTATTTATAGTTGTTTATAATGAATTGATTGATATAGTTGTTAAAATTCCTCCAAAACAAAATACCCTCTCTTTGGAATAATTTCAAACAACACAGAAGAAGGAAGTGTACCATATTTTTCTTCTATTGTACTGTTGATAAGCAGATCATACAAAATAACTGCAACATCCAATATCCCCAACAGAACATGTTCTCTTGCCTGTCCATGGTTGAAGACGCAGACTTAACAACATAGTAACAAACTTACATGAGCACAGGCTGTAAAGCTAATACATGCAAAGGCTGGAATGGCAACGGATAGGAAGATATGCAATGTGAACAAGCTTGTACGAAGTGAAATACACGTCCATTTGTGCACTGACAAATAGTCTGACTTTTGATGCTATGGCCATGTGTGGGCAAGGAAGGAATTATGCAGCATCATCCTGGCATGCTGTCTGGACATCCCACCTGCGTTACTGTGTCAGATTTTTGGTCGATCTTCACGGCCGGAAAATTCATTGTGACATTAATCATTGGATGCTTGGCTGGCGCAGCGCAACGTCTTGCGATCGAAATTAATCACGTTCGTACTTGTATAACTTGGAATTTGCAGTGTGAAGATCTTTCTATCTGAGAACTGATGGCATAAGTCGCTTATGGTGTGAGTTTGACTAGTGTTATCGATTTAACTCAAGAGAAGAAAATTTTTGCTTTGGAGAACTTACAATGTTGTACACACCAACTCATTGGCTGTCGATTCAGTCAGACAACCGGTTCCAACATATTTGAAATGTTAGGACCGATCCCTTTTTTGCGCCATATTCATGACATTTTGATTTGTCAACCAGGAACTGAGATGGGGTGGTTCTACCAACTTGTTGCCAAGGACAAGGCACGGAGGTGAGATCGCATCCGCATAGAATTCCGCGACACTTACGGAATATATCGGGAATGCCGCAGTTGGATCACTGTAACTTGGGCGGTCCCTCTTGTCATCTACTCTTCGTACGGGTTGTACCAGCGACGTGAGTCTTTTCCCCTTTACCTGACATATCCTCTGCGACGCAATTGAGATTCCCACTGCAGTCGTGCTGGGAAAAGAAAGGAAACCAACTCCGGAGCTGTGGGATCCGTTCACTCCAACATCAACGCAAAAAGACGCCGCCTCACATACAGCAAAAGAAGCACACAGAGGGGAGTAATGGTTCGCTCGAGACATGTCTCAACAAAGAGGTTCTGGGGGAAGCAAAAATGAAAGTTTTAGTTTTCCTATGTCTCTTCACTGTGGTGCACCTATCCTTATCTTCAGCATCTGTGTGGGCATCACTTGCTATGTATTGGCTATAAGTCCGCAGAAGTGCTGATTTGGGTCAACAGAGCTCATCAAAAAATGCGAAAAATCAGATTATGAAATTGTGGGAACGTTGCGGAAACTGAGCTGCACAAGCACGACTGGCAAAAAGCCCCAGTGTTTGATTTCAAAGAGCATGTGTGCACAAACAGTGGTGACTGCTTTTGCACTTGCGGTGCAAACTTTATATTTCTACCATGTTCCACATGAGTTTGCAAAAAAATCACCCATATACGACATATTCTGAATCCTGAAGGAATTTCTTCAGCAACGAAGATTTTTCGCGCAATTCTTCATCGGCCGCGATCCTGGACATTGAGTTTTCTTATGAAATGCGCAATTCACTTTACAACTTACGCTCTCAAAAATGCAGAGAATACTTGCAGTTGCGACTGCATAATCCCATCTGATTTTCCGATATCATTTTCTATCCCTATTTGAAGTGGCGGGAATTCGCGGCTGGTATGATAAATCAAAAGGATAAAACTGTCAACAAACACCAACTCTGGAAACTCTCGACTGATCTCATTCCTGAACGAAAAAAAATCTCTGTCGCGTCGACGAACACTCTTCCGCGGTTCGAATCCAGGGATATTTGACTTCAAGCAGAATGAATTCTTCGACAACAAAGAAAAACTAACCAAAGATAAAATTTCGTAATCGATGTAGTTTTCTAACCCATTCTCTACCGCTACGTCTCTGGAGCTTACAACATCGACATTCAAAAACGGTTCCGTATTTTTCACCGCCTTTGATTTCGCCGAAATCACAACAATTTCCTCTTCTGTGTTATGTTCTTTCGTAAAATCTTTTGTCGCGTCTTTAAGAACAGTTTCGAGGCCTGATTCTGAATTCCTCTTCTGTTGAAGCAAAATAGCCTTGATAATGATCTGTTTTTGGACATCAGATTTTACTTGAACAGAAGAATCGGCCGTAACGCTTTCAGTGTTTCCCTTTATTCTCAGCCGCGAAAGTATTTGCTGTTCTGGCAATGGTTTGACGGAGCTAGCGGTTAATTCCTCTTGTTTCTCAATAACTGGTTGAATCGATCCAATTTCTCTGGTATTTTCGAACGACCCCAAACTGACATTAGTCTCTCCAATCACAAAATCATGACTCATGGGTTGGACTTGTTCGGCTGCTCTCAGCCTCTCCTGTTTAAGGACAGTGTCTTGTATTGTTATCTCCGAATAGTGCTCAGGTGGCAGGAATTTCTCCAAAGCGTCAAAGTCTGTCGCAAGCACATCTGAAAAATTGTCAAAGTGCCCAGCCCGTACTAGTCGTCCAGCAATGTCGCGCATTTTCTTTGCTATCGGCGGCTGTGACAGAGCCCATGCACGTACACGGGGGTCTGCGTAGTTGATAGATTTTGATATCGGAGAATAGTATCGTTTAAGTGCATCTCGGTATTTTGGAGCAACCATAACGCTTGGGAGAGGTTTCACAAATAGAGGATTGAATCCATATTCAGAAAGTAGAAGTCGAGAAGGAGTGTCATCAAGCGAAGCCTCCTCGCGAGCAGAATTCTTCAAGTTATCGCTGACGCAGTACACTCCTTGTGGGATGAAGTAAATTCGGGCAATCAACCAGAGGATTGCAGTCAGAATCGGCAGCGGCAAGACTGCTTTCCATTGTGACCCAATTGCATCATTGTCGGAATTCTCGCTTATCGATAAGTTTCCCGCAAGGATCACGAAGAAGGTAATGACTTGAAAAAACCATACGGAGAAACAAAGTACATTGAAAATTTTGGGGAAAAATGCACCATTCGATTCTCTTTCCACGGAGTATACATACTGAAAGGAATATAACTCCTTCTGGTTGTAACAAGAAAACGTGACTCACCATCAGCTGATATTTCATGACAACGAAAGTAATTCCAAAAAATACCATCGCAAACGGAAGAATGAGAGGTGATATGATGGAAAAGGTCAAGGATATTGTGAAAGCACTGACGAGAATCCCATAGAACTTCAAAGAGTTAGGCGATTGAGAATAATGATAACCATACTTGAACAAAGTCCACTTTCGGATCACCATTTAGCTCATATTCGTCTCGCGGTGTCAGCTTGAAAAATTTGCGTCGAACAACACTCACGCCTATCACCCATAGCTGCAAAATTTCAAGTCCGAAACCAGCATAAAATGAAGCCAACATTACGATGTAGAAGTATGAGTTCTACTCAGTTTTCAGCGACACCCCTAAAGCTAGAATCAAATCTACCTGAGCAAGGCTTTGAATAGCGGTTACAACTCTTTTGACGAGTGGATCAGAGATGATGTATTCCGGTACCTCAGAATCGTTCAAAGAGTCTTGGATCACAGCGGAAACAATCCCGAAAACAAAAATTTGAATCATGCTGAGCAAGTAAAATTTGTAAACCATGCTTCTGTCACCGCTAGATGCTGATTTTACACCTTGAAGGACCGTAATTGATTGTAGGACCGTTGTCAGAAAAAAGTTGAGAATGGCCAGCGGAATCGGACACAAAATAGTTTGAATTACGTCACGCCAAAAAGGATTTTCTTGGATCCAGCTGCTCGCATCTGGATTGTTTTGGAACAACACTGTCAAATTTTGTAAAGAGGACAGAATTCCGGACAACAATATGTATCCGATCACAACTCCAATGGTTATCACCATAGCAATACTTCGCCGTAGGTATATTTCTTTCTGTGATTTTCCAATATTGATCCAGTAGATATCTGGAAAATCAGGCATGAATTTGATTTGTATCCCGCCAAATGCTTTTTGATGACCGGGATCCGAGCGAATTTTTTTCATCAGTCTGTGGGCTTGTTGTGGCGTTGCCAGGGATACAAATCCAGATTCACTGGAAGGATGATTGTTCTCGGGCTGATTCCGAATTTTCTCTATATCATGCTCCAATTTGTTGATCTCTTCTGCTAAGCTTCTAATCTTTTCTTTTCTTTTTTCATCTTCGACTGGTCGAGTGCGCAGTTGCTTCTTTATCTGGCTAGCTTGGTCATTCATTCCTTGTTTAAGCTTCGTCAATAATCCGTTTTCTTCTGACTGGGTAGTGTAAGATTGTGGTGAAACTGGTGATTGAGGTGATTGAGGTGATTGAGGTGATTGAGGTGAAACTGGTGAAGAAGGAATTTCAGTCGATTGTATCGTCTCTGCCTCTGATGATTGGGTGTTTGAATAAATGAAGTTATGCTGTTTCAGGGGCAGAATTTCCATTGCCCCAGAAATTTCTCCAACATCATCTTGGTTAAACATTTTCTTCAGACATCGCTCGAATTCTTCGATTTTATCCTTCAATTTGATCACCAGATTGCCAAGTTCTGCACTGTTTCGATGGATTGAAGCATCTTCAACCGTCAAAGTTTGATCCGCCGTTGTGAAAATTTTGACCAATTCTTCTTTTGTCGTGATATTTGGAACATAAGTCACGAACAAAGTCCGATGTTCTATGGCGTTTGAAAAATCGTGACTCGAAAAGAAGTATTTACGATGTTTAATGAAGACGATGCAAAGCGTGAAGAGCATCGCATAGACAACAAAGCTGAAGACCCAGGTCAAGAGAGCAGGCAGCCAAAACCAATTGCTTTTGGTGTCAATCTGATTGATTGTGTAGCTTGAAAGTGCGGACGGAATAGTAAGAGAAACGTTTGAAACGTCGTTTAGAGATGTCTCGTGTAACAGGGTGACCAAGTTTTGTTGAGCGCAAGACACAAGATCGCGAAAGCAGAGTTCTCCATCGAAGCAGTCTGCGTTCCTTACGCAGGTATTGCTGCAAGTTTTGTTTGCGATAATCCAAGTTGAACCACATCGAATTTCATAGATAATAGTTGGTGTAGTTGTTGTCGCAGAGGTCGCAGTTTTGGTTGGAGTGGGAACATCCGCACCAACTGAAACGATGGAATTGTTTGAAGCAGCGACAACCACAAATCCATTCGCTTGAACTGCGGTGTATACATAAGAAATTATTCCATTGTTCGCTGTTGAGTTTGACAGGGTCTCGATATTGAGGTTGATCAAGGCATACGGAACGCCGAAAAACGTTAATACACAAAATGCGATGAAGATATACTTGTTCATCTCAAGAAACATCGTAGCATCACTGAGTGTCCGATTAGGACGGAGAAAACAAATGTAGTAACTCCATACAGGCCAATACGTGTAATTTTCATTTCACGGCTACCCTTCGAAAAAATTGGTTTTGTCCATGCCAAGAGCTTGTTGTCGATAGGATCTACAATACTGTCATCGTTTTCGGTAGCAAACTCGAGGCGTGGTTGGTAGATGAATCGATTGCGACCCCTTGGGCGAAGAAGAGAAAAGAAGGCGATACAAACTGTGGAAGTTAACCAATATCCCCATTGCCAATGCCAACCGCATACCAATCGCAACAAAAGTCTGCAGGGCCCATGACGAGAGCACTCCGGCTATTGTCATGTCTCCTGTGATGGCGAAGATTCCCGCCACTTCATCATAGTCGGCAGTTAGGTTGGTCATTCTTGAAATTTTTACAATTTTCGATTTCGAACGAAGTTCGTGTGGGGGTTCTAAAGAACCTCCGGCGACGCTGAATGTCACTGAAAAATAAATCAGGTCCACAGTTTCGCATGGAGATATCATTGCGTCCTTCGTTTCAGTTTCTGAAGTGTTCAAGTTGTTGTCGAATTTCAGTCGCCTCTATGGAATCGTTTCCAACGTCGCCATCAACGCTTCAACTGTCGCAACGCCTATATCTCGAACCGCTCCAGTAACTTTGCAGTTATTTCTGAGGTTATCATTTGATATTTTTGCCCCTGCATTTCTGCTAAAAGCAAAGTTTCGAAATTCAAGAATGTTAGTGATACCATGTTGCATGAACTTGCAAGTTACGGGCACCGGATTCGGATCATTAGTGCGAAATGCAAGCTGTTTTGAAACTACCGGCATTTAGTAAAGGAAGCCGGAAAAAGAAAGTTTTACCTGAGCTTTTGGGTTGCTACTAGAAGTCAAAGTCACTGACCTGGGATTTTCTAGGAAGGTTCCTTTATTTGTCATCGACCGCTTCGTTCAATACCGGAAGGCCCGAATCAAGTAAAAGCTTTGGAATAGGTTGAATTTATCAATCCTTTGTGCTCTCATATATTGTATATATAGAAACTGCCGCTGGCGACGTGCTCCGGTAAATTGTGGACATTTCTGGTAATGGTAAATATGTGTTCCGGAACGCCGGTTCAAGTTCAGATGAAGATTTTAGATTTCGCTGAAATTCTCAACTGGCTCTTTTATGGTCTTCTGAAGTCTCTTCATGGACGCCAGTAAAGAGAATAATCCATGAAGTTAATGGGTTTACAACTGAGAAACTGTCGACATTTCTGAGAATGACCCATCCTCGGAACCAAGTCCATCGACAGCATCAGATCGTCTCGACCAAAAACCTGGCTCGCCCGTCTATCGGAATTGAGTGGAAAAAACATAAATAGAAATTATAAAAGGTCCGAGCAGACGTTTGGGGCAACAGTTGAAGTCTTGTTTCCTTTCAATTCAATTCAAGTCCTTCGACGAGTGGCACCTACTTTTTTAATGCAGTACAAGAATCAGTCGGATTAGCAGAAAAGCGAAAGAAGTCACCTTTTTCGTCAACGATCATGGCTGCAGTCAGGTTATCTGCGCCGTGGTCCAGATCCACCAAATTCGACATGCCTTTGCTTTTGCTTCCAGAGAAATCTGCTTAAATTCACAACCATAAAACATGGAATCATTGAATTGACTGACAGAACCCTGAACCACATTAATGAAGAGAAAAAGTATGTGCTGAGCTCAAGTGCGATAATTTTGCGGGAATTTTAGTTTCAGGACCACATTCCAAACCGTTGTGGAGAGTCGTGGGAAACGAGTCGGCATCTTTTTGGCTCCGATATTTGAAGAAACTGATGGTTCAATTAAGACGTTGAATAGCTTATGCATTTTGAAGGGAAGTCAATTGTCAGGAAATGTGGAAAGTTATTGTGATGTTGCCATAAATATGATTTAAATTGTTTGTTTTCAAGTTTCATGGCTTCTTCCGGAAAGAAAAAGAGCAGTCTCCGTTAATGTCTTCACGCCATGGCAAATGCTCCTGCGGTGTAGCCAAGCAAGAATCCAACCACGGGCGCAACGGCTGCAGTAAATACAAAAACGGCTGAATCGAACCGAGAGTCGTCAGGGCCATGGTGACGCTCAACAATACGAGGTTTTTTTGCTTTCCGCCGGTGAGCTATGATTTCGCCATTGTCATCAATGTCTCCACGTGCTGAGTTGCTTCCGCCAGATTTCTCCAGTTCGTCGAATTTGCGCTTGATGCGATCGACGTCACGAATAAGGGCAGTAATGGATACGTTGCTGCTATGATGCGATGCTGGCCGAGTACGTGAGCATGCGCGGCAAGCCCTGGCGGGTGGAGGCAATTTGGGGTGCTGGGCTGTGCGCTGGCAGCCGAAATGGCCGGATTGGGCCACAGGCGGCGGAGGCGGAGGCGGCGGCGAGGGCGTGGAGACGCGGGATGGTGTAGGCAACGCCTCTTGTGTTGTCAGCGGAGGCGAGGGTGGCGCTGCCGGAGCACGGTGGGCGCTACGTCGGGCTACGGTCAGCCGCAACTCTGCAAAGAGCGCGTCGCGCTGCGAGGGCGGCGACTGTTGCAGCTGCGGCCGGGGCTGCAGCGGCGGGTGCAGGCGCGCACGAGCGTCGCGGATGTCGTCCGCCGTTGGGCGGGGGCTGGGCTCGTTGTTTTCCATTAAAGTTGCATTTTCTATCGTACCTTTCTGTTGGGCCTTGCTACTTAGATATTAGGTTGGATTCTCGTCCTTAATATCATCGCGTGAACACAGACTCACGGAATTTACCGAGTTATTAACAAGAGTCAAGTATTGCTTTCTTGCTTTCTTGTTTGTTTTTTTTTTGTTTTGTTTTTCTTTTCTTTCGGGAACTCAATTTTCAGTTGGATTGGGAGCTGCACCTATACACAAAAAAACAAGTATAGCATTTCTGCCGGATTTGCATAACGCTCGGATTTTTCAGTAAGGATATCTGGTGAACTTGAATTCTCTACTATTTCCAACTTTCGTCAGGATATTTACTTTTCTTGGGGCGTCAGTTCGGGGGTCGTATTTTTGGATAGAACGGAATCCGGAAGGCCAGTAATTAGACACAATAACCGCCGTCACCGATTTCTCCCTCAGTGAGGCACAGATCTGCAATAAATTTACGGAAGTGCCACGTCAGATTTGATGGGACAAGTTTTGTGCTTTTAAGTTGAAATCATAACGTTTTTTTATACAGGAGAGAAAAAAAAGGGGGGAAAACAAAAAAGAAAATGCTAAGCACAAGCCTCTCCTCGTCGCAAATCGAAAAAAAAATCCCCATACTCTCGCACGAAGAACCCTGCCCAAGTAAGACTCAAGTAACAATAACGAAAACCCGACATATAACTCCTCTTCATTGCTGGCATGACCTCTTCATGCGATTTGAAAATAAAACCATTTAGGTGAAAAAAGTGTGGAAAAAAAGACAAGCTATTCGTAAAAACTTGACGACTTAAAAGGCAACGTTACCCCGACCCTTTCCTAAAAGGCTGCAGAGGCGGTTGCTGAGGGAGTATAGATTGCATCTGGTGTTGAACAGTAGTCTGTTGTAGAAGGCTGGCGGCCAACACAGCACTGTTACCAGTTGGGCGCACATGGTTTGTGCCACCTATCGCGACACCCAACGGCGGCGGCGGCAAGGGTTGCTGTTGTTGCCAAGAGGATTGGAGGATTTTCCCAGAAGTACCAACAGCAGCTGCCGCTGCAGCCACCGCCTGTGATCTGAAGTTAGGACTCGAGCTGTTTGGTGGCGTCGTCCCCCCGGACGAGCTTGCGGAGCTCTTGGTGGCGCCGCGCTGTTGCTGGGTGCCGCTGGGCCCAATTATCACTGCCCCATTGCCATTTACGCTCGGGCCTCCGGTGGACCATACGACGCCGCTCAATGCACCACTGCCGCTGGATATTCTTCCGGCAGCCGGATAAGACGCTGCATGGTGCGGATGGAATTGGGGAAGGTGGTGCTGCAGGTGATGCACAACATGGTGGTTAATATGCGGGGCAAGATTTGGCAGATTGGTCGCTCCAGAAGAGGCAGTACTGCCGTTTGCAGCACTATTTGAAGACCCATTTCGACAGCTTCCTAGATCTTTGAGACTTCGCTCTTGCAGCTCAAGCAATCTCTGCTGCGTCGTTGCACTCGGCACATTACTTGAATTGTTTGGGACTGGCGTTGCCAAAGAAGACGGACCAGTTGGAGGTAAGCCGGCTACTTGATATGACCCTGACAAAGTTGCCACAGAAGCGCCCGATGAAGACCGCATGCTCGCATTGATCATAGACCCACCAGAAGATTCCCCAAACCAAAGAGTCCCACTGTTTGTTGTGTGCTCCGACGACGTTGTGGACATGTGCGACGGTCGTCTCGGGTGCCTGTCCAGCGACACAGTCCCATGCAACGACAACGGATGGTAGTCTGACGAAGCAGCCGATGAACCACTTTGACCGCGCTTGTATCCTTCCGAAAATGCAGAAGATGGTACAACGTTACCAGATCCACCGTCGTCGGAGTCGCTTGCATTGAGCTCGCCAACAACTACTGCCTTCCCACTAACAAGAGTCGCTTCTGTCGAAATCACCTGAGAGGTATTTCGCGGTAAAGGTGGCGATGTGGAAGGAGGAGTTATCGCTGGATGCGACAGCAGAGATGGCATTGCATGAGGAGTTACACCATCAGCAAATCCGTCGGTCGAAGATGCCATTGAATTCGCTGCCGAAACAGCGGAAGCTTCCGAGTGTGTTCGCAGCGGAGTTGCATAATGCCTCATATGCGGTTCCGGACGAAGTTCTGGGCTGACGTCAACCACGCCAAGGCCAATATTCAGTCCTTTTTGAAGAGCATTAACCGTCATTCCATTCGCAGAAGGTGTAATTCCATTGCTGGAGGCCGAAGACGGAGGCAATTCCGAGACTCGTCGGCTACTTTCTTCCACGCGTCCCAGCAATATTGATTTCACCTTTTCTTCCAATTTTTTACGAACAATGCTCTCGTCCCGAGCATCTACAAGTTGCTCGCGAACCATTTCGCTTACGACATCCGTGGCGGTGTCTTCGGGTAAATTGAACGGAAATTTGATTTCATTAGTATTCCTCGACCGGGTGGTGTAAACCATCTTCAGAGTGACAGTAGACTCGCTATGCCTATCGATAAGTTCAATTACCACCGTTGGGGCAGCTGAAACTTGCGGTGATGGTTGTTGTGGCGTGCTGGAATTGCTCGAGACCGAGACAGGTTTTGCGGTCAGCGAAGACACAGATGGTGCACTGGCGAGATTAAGAGAGCTTCCTGTGCCAGATTTCAGATTCGAGTCGGTCAAAGGCGTGGGAGTTGGTAACGGGTATGCATTTCCAGCCCCTGTAGCAGCGACTTTGACTTTATCCAGTTGATTCGAGTCAACCAAGCCTACAACAGGGTCTGTATCAACTACTAAGTCGGCTGTGGAGTTATTCATTGATCCGATCCCAGTAGGTCCTTCTTGAATTCTTAAGAATGGATGCAAAAGCAATTCGGCCGCGGACGGTCGCTTAGACGGTACAAATTGAGTGCATAACTCAATAAACAGCGCAGTTTCTTCATCTTTAACTTTCGAAAGAGAAAACGGTTTGATTCCGTTTGATACTTTTTTGTAGATCTGGTATTGGTTCGAACATTCTGAATACGGGAACTCTTTCGTGACCATTTCTAAAACTACCATGCCGAAAGCGTATATATCCACATGTTCATCATAGTTTTCTGCGACATTATGGGTCCAATTAAAATTCAATAATCAATAATGACGTGCAATCAAACAATCAAAAGAGAAAGACACTCACCGTCATAAAGCTCCGGAGCCATGAATTCAGGAGTTCTTGTAGTTCCAAAACAGAAAAAGAATCAGTTGCAAGAAGTGCGCACAGAGGGCGTTACCCCAGCACTGACGAAGCATGGTCCCTGTTTTTGGGTATAGCCAGGCCCAAATCGCCGATTTTCAATTGGCCGTTGTGTCCGTTGACAAAGATATTTTCGCATTTGAGATCTCTGTGTGTTTTAAGTAAGGTTGGTTTCATTGCTCGGAAAATAAAAATGGGAAAAAATTGTGAACCTATGGATGATTGGTGGCGACCGCGAATGCAAATAACAAAGGCCTTGTAGGATCTGCCGGCACCACTTCTTTACTATCTTGCTCATAATAGCCTTGGGAGTCTTTTTGAGATAGGTTTTGAGAGACGAAGTCATCAGTTCCGTGATGAAATACACCCTCTCAATGCCATCCGCGCCCTTGGCGCCCCAGGCGTGGTACATGGTGATGATGTTTTCCGACCGCATTGACTTAAGAATCTGGATTTCACTGAGTATCCGCTTTGCTTCGCGGCTCGCAAGGTGATCTACGCGCAGCTGGTTCCAGGCAACTTCGACGCCTTCGTCTTCATCATAAGCTTTGTACACTTCCTTATAAGCACCCTTTCCAAGACGTTTTGCATATCGTGAGAACCGGCCGGTAGGATCGGTCTGATTTAAGGGCCGAGAGTGTTAAGAGCAACAACGACAAAAACAATGAAAACGTATGACTGAGAATAAGAACTAACTTCGACGACTCTGTTTTCTTCGTCGTCGACGTCGTCAATGCTCCGAGGATGCTCTGGCTGGATGTGGAGGGCCGACAATGCCGGTGGGGGTGCCGGGGGATCGGGCAGATCGGTGGAAGGCGTGGACCTGGACAGTGAAAGCGAGACGCGCGACGCTTGGAGCGGGGCAGAGTGAATAGTGCCATCGGGCGGCTGATCACTGCGGTCGTTGAGCTCGCCCGCGGCGTCGTCGACGGCGTCCATTGCACTCGACCCAAGACGAGCTCGATCGACTCCAAGCAAAATGTCAACGTCGCCTGGCCTGCTCACTCCCACTACAATTAACTTTGTCTCTTTGTGAAGCACAATCATAGCCGCAATTTATTGTTCAGCAGGAAATAGTAAACGAAGCAGATGTTGACAGGTCCCTGGACGCGAATCAAGCAATCGTCAGCAACATGTCTTCCTGTTCAATTGGTTGTAAACCAATAAGAAAACCGTACAACCATGAGATTTTCTGATATCCACGTTGTATTTTCTCGCGTTACTCCCGGCGTGTTGCAGTTGAGTCTATGTTCCCGAGGTCCCAAATTATCATTGTGACAGCATGCCTGTACAATCGGCTGTCAACCAAGCGAATAAGTTCGGTGGTCAAGGATAACAGAAAATTCGGCATCTGCAACTTGTCGTTACCAGAGTTTAATGGTTCTTGTTGCTCGATATCTGGATGCAATATAGCTTCGGCGGCCTTCAATCACAGTTTCGAATCCTGGCAACACTCTGCATACCAACAGATTATTTGGGTCGGTTTTTGCAATCTGCGGTGGCTGAGCACTAAAATTGAACTCTGTTTGGGATCAAGGGTGGCTGGCGAAAACGATGTCGTGGCTGTATGACATACGCAAGCTAGACAGAAAGAAGATGCGTTTGACTGAAATGAATTCAGCACTAATGCGAAGGCATATGCGAACGCACACAGGATGTTCCGCATGTTTGCAATGTTCAATATGGCAATGTTCCGCGGCGGGCAACAACGCGCCTGGCTTTCTGCCTCTTCTGTTCCTCTTAGCGGTCGCACTTGTTCCGTGGCAGCTCTGCACTTCTGAGGTGCGCCGTTACTGCTTGGTACTCTCATGGTCGATCTGCGCAAGCCCCAGTGGCTCAAGATGCAAACGGAGTTTGTTATCAGAAATTACATGACGCTGGATTCTTGATCACAAAGGTTGACGGCACGAGATCGAACGAGTGTGAACGTTACACTTCAGAACCTAATTCCACTGGCTCCTGAAAAGGCGGCATGGTGCGCATCTAAGTTTGAAACGACACAGGCAATCTAGATCACAAGGTCGAAAACTACATGGGTGACCGAGGTCTGTCCTGCATCAAGGAGATCAAATTCTGTCAAGGCCGACTTCAGAATTCAATGTGGTTCGCACTCAATTTACTTTCACGTACACCACGAAACCAACACTCGTCGTCTCTTGTCAGCTTTCGATCTTGCATGACGGAGAAAAGCACTCTCGTCGATTTATCCAGGGAAGTTATAAGCAGAAGGGATTAAAAATTCCAGTGAAAATTGCGCGAATGCAGGTAGCTTGCATGAAATTACACACTGTGCCGACGCAACAACCCTGCGAGCTCATCGAGAGTTGTACGAGCTCCAAGCATGCTGACGTAGCTGTTCCCGGCGCACTTACCGCTGCTGAAGGCAGGCTGAGGATTTCAGTCTCTACTACAAAAACTATGACAATTTTTGTCTAAAACAACGTCCTGCCGCTCGCGCCTTTCCCGTCGTGTTCGATAAGCCGCCATTTCGCGCCTCTGGATCCAGCATCCAGATAGAAAATTTCCAAAAGTCCGTGGACGTATCGCACAAGCCTCGTGTCGACAATAAATGGCCGCCTCTGTTTCAAAATCTTCATCAGCAGCGCTGTTGGGTACGACAACCCCACACGTTGCGCCCGAATCTCCTTCAGAAAGTTCAAAACAGCTTCTTGCCAAAGCATTGCTTGCATCTTCAACAGGTCAGACACAGCAGACGAAGCCACAACCGCAAAGTGTGAACCACAAAATCGAAACTGAAGATATCCTTGGGCAGTTACCGCAAGATTGGGAAAGAGCTGTGGACGACGAAAGCGGTCGCGTTTACTTTGTGAATCACAAGAAAAAATCAACTTCGTGGATCGATCCTCGCACATTCCACTTGCGCAAGCACAACATGAATGATATCGTTCCCGGGGAACTGCCATATGGATGGGAAGAGGTGAGAAATCCGGCCAGTTGAAATTTCTTGTCTGTTGACTCATGGGCTGTTGAAAATCACGTTATTGTTCAGATTTACGATAACGAACATAACGTATACTACTTTGTCGACCATCAAACAGAAAAACACTACTGGAACCCACCTTGGCTGCAAGACCGTGAATTGCAGCAGAAAGATGCACTGCCTGCCGCAGAAAAGCGTTCGTTGTCACCGAAAACAATTGCTCCTTTTACAAATGAACGCGACACAAGGGGCAATGTCCAAGTTCAACGTATTAAAGATCATGAATCTCACCGAAGGATTTTGAGCGAAGGAATGGCCGCGGATGCTTTGACATCTTCAAGAAAATCAACTTTATCGAAAGAGGTTCGTTTTTGTTGAAGTGTGTTTACTGATGAAAAAATCGTTTAGGACATAGAAACTACAGTCAGAGAATTGCGTGCGCAAAACGAACGACTCGAAGCCGAACATAACAAGCTTCTTAGCGATCAAAAGGTTCAATTCATCAAACTTTCAAAAATTAACGATCATTAAAAAAAGTCAAAAAACAACGAACTTTCCGAGATACGCGAACTTATAGAGTCGGAACGGTCGCAGCGACTGGCACTTGAAACCTACATTATCCAAGTTAAGCATTCAATCGTTGAAAAGGCTGCGGAGAATCATGGGGAGCCAGCGCCGGAGCTCGAATCATTTCCGGCCGCAGCGGATGTGGGCGCAAGCTTGACAAACCTCAAAAACTCTCCGGAGGAAACTGAAGTGGATGCACTTCGTAGATGTTTAGAACTTGAGCGTGCGGAGCGGGAGGAGCTAAAAGAAATCACTGAAAATCTGTTAAAAGAGCGTGCAAAGTATCAGTACAATCCAGGAGAGGTGCCTGACTGGGTGAAGGATCTGGACGTGAAGTCTAGAAATAACAGACTCAAACTGAAAGTGAAAGGAATCGAGGACCCGGAGCGTCTAGCATTCAAGGCCAAAAAGGATTTGTTTGCAAAAGTCGATGACTTGGTGAAGCTGCCACGTGACAGTGCATCGGGGTCAAAGTCAGAGAACCTGGCGAAGCCTAGAGAAACAGGATTTGGGCAAGTCAAATTGGTGTCTGGAGTGGATGTTGCGAAGGAGTTTGATTAATTCTACGTCTATCCTTTTCTGGTGTTGCCTGTTCGCTGTTTTTCATATCTTGACTTAGGTGTATGAAACTCTGGAAGGCACCGTATGCTAACTTCGACCTCAACTATCGAACTTGGAAATCGGGGGTTAGAAGGAAACTTTCGTAAAGCCCCCCCAGCTTTTCCATCCCTTTCTTTTGCCAGTCCAGCTCTGGTTTGCCAGTGCCGGTTTGAGAAGTTTCTTGCTAATGCTATCTCATAACCTATTCACTGTCGCAGCATCATTTCCTTTTTTATCCAACGGATGCATTGTTGCCGCTATAGCAGATTTTTTCAAGTTGATGGGCTTTGGAGATAGGGAAATGCAAAAGCATTTATTTTTGGGCTTGAAACAGAAGGACAAGCTTATCGACATGTTAAAACCTGCATGCAGGATGTCAGTGACTCAAGGCATCAAATAAATCAAAAAAAAAGAAGACAAACTTGATTTGGTACGTTCCGGCTTTTGTCAAATACCTCACCCATTTCACGCTCTGATAGTTGCTCTTTTCGAAAATCCTGCAATTGCAATTTTAGAAATTGTGATGAAGTCAATAACTACTGTACTTGAGGAATCTTACAACCAAGCCAGAAGAGGTGAACATTACAACTTCAAAGTTCATGGATATCGGTGGGCGAGACCATGCTTTCTTCGAATTTGTTGTCGTTGTTTGTGCTTGGCAAGTAATGACATATTCTTGATTTCCTTGGAATCTGGCAATCCTGCGATTCGAACAAATATTGGATCTCAAAGCTGCTCCGCTTTTTTTTCCATTTTTTGAACTTACTTCCAAACAACGGCATTTTCAGATCCGACGTATTTTGCTTTCCCGCCAGTGACTTTAATTTTTGTATCATTGGTGTTCGGTGGAGTAGGCACTTTGATGATGACATTCTGGCCGAATACTTTTGCGTCGTATAACGATCGCACGGAGATTTTGTAACTGACGCTACTGTCATCGGCAAATTCATCGACGATTGCGTTCACACGAAACGGGAGATACACGTTGTTCGTTGACCGATATCTTTGCAATTTCTCAGTTAAATTCCATAAATTCCGCAAAGAAGAAGCACGATATTACCTCATCAGCTCAAATTCGCCATCTGGTGGAATAAAGGTAATTGTTCGAGACTCTTCAAAATTGCTCAGTTTTACGCATTGGTGGAATTGCGCATCGTCTAAATCAACAGTGCTTTTCCCACTCTTTTTTCCGGCATTCGAAGAAAGCGTAGGAGGAACTATACGCCCTAGGTGTTCACCGCCTTCAACAGCAACGCGGTCGTTCAAGCCGAACTTGCACTCTGGCATACCGGAGAGATATGTGCGCATCAGAATCTGTCCAGAAACATCCGCTCGCAGAGTATTTCCTTTCGAGCTCATCAAAAGATTGACAGATTCAACGACATCCAGAAATGCTTCGTTCTTCCGGTATTTTATATCGGGCCGACGCCAGGAAACTGCGCCAGTTGCCTGAATGGCAATTTGTTTTCCAGATTCAAGCTGGGATCTAATAAGCAGAATCTACATCCAAGCTTTGATCCTTACTATAGCCTTTTCGGATTTAACGCTTTCCGTTGTAATGTAGAGTTTCAGTGCCTCAGGCTCTGTAATTTGAGGGAAACCAAAATCGCATATTTCTGAAAGAACCGTCAAATGCATTGAAGCGAGAAAGGAAGAGTGTGGGGTGGAAGGAGCAAGACTTGACCAACCATCCAGCAACTCATATATGAGAGTGAAATTTGCCTTCACAGCGTTCTCGTCGAACTTTCCGAAGTATGCTCTTCCGAGGTCGGCGGTCTTATACAAGAATTCGAATATGATGGCAGAGTTAACATTGAGCTTCGATACGGCGACGAGATAAATGTTTTCATGCTTGTGATGGAAAAACGCCGTCGATCCCACCGTGGTGATAGGTGAGCGCACATCGGTTGAGGAAACAACCTGGATACGGAATATATCGCTGACTGATCGCCTGGGGCAATGCGGGAATCCGATTTAGACGCATCTCAACACATCGGCCCTGGTGATCGGATCCGAACAGACTTCAGACGCACGTACTTGATATCGTTGCGATACAATCTCGAGATCAGGACGTCTCCCTTGACGTTGATTATGAAGAAGCCCGAAAGCATTTGCAACAAGTCAAATTCAAATGTCGCTTGAATATCACTGACACCACCTGTATGGCAACATACAAATCCACCTCGCGGATGTCACGCTGATTCCCTGCTGGAAAACAGCAGAACGGAATAGAAGTCCTTGAAAGGCGCTGCACTCGCCTGGCCAATCGGCGGTAAAATAAATCTCGGGAACTGTTCAGATTTCCTCAGCCATCTGGAAAGTGCAGCACGGTCTAATATATCCACCTTCATCCCATCATGTGAAGGATCTTGATCTAAACTCAACGAACAATTAGGACATAAATAATTGGCCCTGCAAATGAGGGCGAAATCTACGAGATCGCAGTTGCGCACAGCAACGCCTTACCAACAGCAGGACCAAAAGTATGGCAGTTATTGTGATGATTCTGAAATTGAATAATATCTCCAAATTCGCCCGAGAATTTCGGAAACCGAGATGAATATGGGATTGTGGTGAAATTTTACACTAATAGCTCCTTTGAAACAAGTAGAAACACATGCCTCCTTAGAGAGATTTGCGGTAATTGTCCCATGGTGATGGTGGTGATCGTGGGCGTTAATTTTGAACCAGTTAATTGCGGTACCATACAGGTGATTTTCTTGTCACTTGCGCGGATAAGTCATTTAGCTCATGAGAAAATGGGGAGCGTGAATGCCAAAGAAGGCAGCAGAAATCAGGGGTTGGTTCCTTTTAAGTGGCACTTAATTTTTCAGGGAAAAGTTTAAATGCAAACCTACTGTCAGAATCAAAAAACGTCTGAAACACAAACATGAGTTCACCAATCGACGTTCTCTACACTAAGATCCGGTCGAACCCTTTTCTTGTCTCAGCAAAGCTGGAAGACAGTTTGGTCGAGTATACGATGCAGATCCTTGAAGACAACGTTGACTCGGCGTTCAAAATTCTGACCAACTTTGCACACTGGCATAACGAGAATCTGGGCCACCCTGCCGCACGTGTGTCAATCGTGCATGTGCATGCATATTATCTGACCAAGATGTACTTTGCGCTCCCAAGCCTACGCGCACGCAATGGTGGTATCGTGGCCCTCCGCAGAGCAAACCTCGATCGTTTCGGAGGAGTGCCAAAACAGTTCGCCGCTCTGATGGTCATGTTCATGTTTTACCGAATCAGTTATCCCGAACGAATTCAGGATGCAATGGACATCAGCAACACCCAAAACTTTCGTTTCATAAACTTAAGGATGACGATGTACAAAGCCATTAATGATGCTGCTGCTTCTGTTCCATCGAAAAAGACTCTCCCAATCATTTTCCACAATTCAGGTCCCTTCTTCGTGAAGTCCTTCAATGCTATCAAAAAGTTTATCCCTGACTTTGAGTTATTTGTCTTCACCAAAGGGGACGAGCTTTTTGAATATGTCGAACCGGCTATGCTCCCCGTCGACTTTGGCGGCAAAGTAACCGAAGAACAACTCGATGCGGATATTGAAGAATTTATCAGGCGCCAGTATGCAGTGGAGGGCTTAGAATACACACCCATCGACGTCAATTCCATCAACTGGAAAACGTACCGCCCTTCAGGAGTGGACTTTACGGTTCGCCCCGAAAGCGCGATTTCTGTCAAATCCATCGACTATGACACTATCGACGCGCAACTTGAGGCTCTTGGATTCACGGACAAGAATGTTGGTGGCACTGAAGAATGAGTGCGCTGGTGTTTTTTTGGTTTTACTTTGTTGCTTTGAAGATCGAAATAGTGCCATAGAAATTTATCAACCAAATGTTTGGTTAACCTTTAAGCAGGCGGTCCAGTCAACATCATGTATGTACAAAAAAACTCTTCCATCACAGAGAGTTCAAAGATTTCAACAGTTCTATATTATTCTAAAGCGGACCAAGTAGTATCTCTTCATCCATATAATTAGGCCAAATAGTAGTTAATGGTGGTACGGCTATCCGAGAACCTCTCCGCCGTCCTGAATAAACCACGGACCGCCGATAACGCCGCCAAAATACAACCACCAGGACAGCTAAAATTACTGAACAAACAAAGAGGAGAAAAAACCAAATTCTCGACAACATTTCGTCGGAGTCGTCGTGTGAATCTGCCACGGGAATCGTAGAAGTAACATGTAAGAGCATCGCACCAAGGGTCCAAGAAACGGGGAATCCTCGCATTTCGTTGACAGGGGAAAATGGAGCCAGTGAGGGAAGTTCTGGTTTCGGAAAGCCAAATCCATTATGCAAAATCTCAAGTACTGGATATCAACTGGTTAGCGAAGAACAAGAACACGATGAACTCACCCCAAGAGCTTTTGAAGCACTGCAATTGCAAACGGGATTCTTCCAATGAGGTTAACTTCTTTCCGTGTAGTTTTACTTGATCTCGCAGCAAGTCATTGTACGGTCCTCTACAAATATTATCTGAGCCTTTCACAAAATCCGCATAAGAGTAAAGGGCGCTCGTATCGGCATTCATATTTGCAGTTGCAGCTTTCGGGGTGTAATAGTATTCAGAAATGCCCATGAACCGATGCCTGGAAAAATTCGCGATAGGCGCATGGACACCATTGAAAAGACAAGGCTCATCTGGGCATGCAATATGCTTTCTTAACAAGGGTTCAAGATTCGCGATGCAATCTAGAAGCGATCCTGTTCCGAGTAAACTAATGGGAGTGAGAGTTGCTGAGCTTGATCGGAAAACACTTGTCTCAAGAGAGAGGTTTGTGGGAAGACACGGATCGTGTATGATAGTTGATATTTGTTCCATCATACGAGAACTTTCAGTTTCAATCGCAGTTTCGATTCTTTCGTCATCCTTCCTATTCCTCTCCACAGTTTTCGCATTGTCGTCCAAGAAATTCTCCAGATACCGCTTTCTGGCTTCGTTCACTCCAAATCCAAGAAAAGTTGAAACAAATATTTTGAAAGTCAAATGAGTACCGTCCAATTTCCTGAGCATGACTTGTGTCAAATCATCCTCGTGGAGCGATTTCATTTCTTCGACTGGTTCAAAAGCAATTTGAGTTGATGCGCCACCCATATCCATAAAACCAAACGTGTTTGGAGATCCTGCCAATGGAGGAGGTGATTGTCTGGCAGGGTCGGAAAACCCGGCATTTAGATAGTTCATTGCAACCCAACCAAATATGCCCTCTAACTCTCCAGAAATAACACGGAACTGTATTTCGCAGTTTCGAATCTCAAAATTGAAACGCTCTTGTGTTGTGGTACAGGCCAGTTTGAGTATAGACCTCCTGGTCTCTAATGGCACAAGCCTCATTCCAGCAGTTGCAAGAAGATATATTGGCGTTGATTTGTGCAGGCTTTGGGGAATATTATCCGACGCGAAGGTTAGGAGAGGCTCCAGGTAACTTGCTATCGAATGCTCGTTTATGTGAAGTGAAGACAAACTAGAAAGGCCAGGTTCCACAGATTTCGACCACGGCTCAGAGCTGCCGGTATGAACCGCCTTTTCAATGACCGGGAGATTGTGATGGTCATGGGATGGATGCTCGAATACTTTCCATGAATATATCATCAATCGAGTACCAGAGCTGCCCGCATCAATTACAATACCGTATCGGCGGTCTTCTTGCCAAAGCGGCGAAAAGGTGAGACCTTGAGGGCGATAAGTAGGCATCACAGGAAACCCAGTATCGAGGCTCAAATAAAGATATTCGATCGTCGAATCGTTGCTGTTGAAAGTAAGGCGAGAGCGATTGTGAACGGAAAGGGATCGTGAAGAAGCAACGAGCAAGGAAACGAGGCCAAGGAAGACCAGCAAGAGCACCGATATTACGACTTTGTCGCGTTGATGGGCTGAGAGACGGTTAGAACAGCACATAGGGAAAATGGAAGCTATAAGCACCTCCGCATAACCAGAACGAGAATGCGATCCATTTGTTCTTCAGGGACAGCGCGTATCCGACGGCGGGTGCCGGGACAGGGCCAGGGCTGGGCGGCGAGTCGCGGCGCGGACGCCATGGCACGGCGATATAAGCCAAGCGCGGGGACGCCTCAGCGTCCAGTGCGACCGGGGCGGCGGCGGTGGGCAGCTGACGCACTGGCACGAGCGAGCGGGCACTGGCGGAGCGTGCAAGCATAGAAACTCGCGATGATTGGTGCACAACACGGCCAGCCTTGCTGGAAGCGGCCCCGCCAGACCGCCATGGCATCCACCAGCTCTGATCACAGCTGCACGGCAGCGGTCATGGGATGGCTGTTTAGTTAAATGCACATATAGCTTGCGAAACGCGTTGTTAGAAAAAGTGCAAAAATACACTTCAAAGGAATTTGATAACAACCATGAAGCGATCGTTCCATGATCCTGATACAACGGATGAGGGGATTGCAATTCATCCCTGCACATTTAAAAGGAAGTAACAAAATCAGGGAAGATACGAACTTTAGTTCTTTTTCAGTTCAATTAACATCTGAGGAAGGATTTTACTTTACCGAATAATTTCCGCCTTTTCTGTTGTGGTGAGACTGTTGGAGTTGTATGTTACTCTTTTGGTTTGTTTTCTTTTTGACTGCATCTGTTTTATGTAAATCCCTTTATCTTTTCGTCAAGTGAAATTGCAGACAGTTTCAAACGAAATTTTTTTTTCCTTTTTCAGATCATCTTAAATTAAGAAAAATCAGCAAATGTTATCAGCACCAAATTAATTCAAACCACTTAGTCTTTGGTGTAATTGTGAGTTCTGACGAACGAAGCCCACAAAGGCATCTGTTGTACATGACTACAGAGAGCTGGGAATGAATCATCAGCAATACAAGATGATTCATAAGCTCTCACTTTCTGAGTCAATCTGCTGCATCAGTGCCTTTAATAACCTGTTTTTTGACAATTCAGTTGGTTACTTTCAAAAAGTGCGGTGCTCCTCTGGTCTGGGAAGAGATGTGGGGCAGTCGGATTTAATACCTTAAAAATGGTATGCTTCCGCCGATGTGTAAGCTTGCTGACAATGGTGTGCAGCCAGGCTGCGTAGTGCACCAAGCTATTGATCTGCAAGACTCCGTCTTCGACGGCATCCCTTCCGCAAATGTGGTGAACAAAGGTTTCGCATCTCAGTCTGCGAAACCCTCGTATGCTCCGCACTCCAGGTATACCGTCTGTATCAGAAGCCCCTCAAACTATCAACCGAGCAGAATCCTTCCTTCGCATTTAAAGATCATGCTCGACGCCAGAGAGACTAGTCTTAGAAGCAAAACGGTCAAAGCCCAAGTTTGTATTCAGTTGTCTGTTCCAAATTCTTCTGTTGGAAGTGTGGCTGTGGATAGGTTACTGTCCTGTGCGGTATCTGCAATGTCTGAACTTCACTTAGGGAGCTTGTGCTCGACGCCTGTAATCTCCGCATTGATGCTGTATCTGGTGCTGATTCGTGGTCGTACGATGGCCAGAAGCTCCGCCTGGAATGGAATTCTAACTATCGCGGTGGATCTGTCGTTATTGATTATATTATCGAAAGGTTTCTTCTGTGTTTTTACGCTTTTCTTGCTAATCACAGTTTTTACAGTCCCATCACTGGCCTCTTTTTTCATGTTCCTGACAAACTTGTTCCGACTCGCGCGCTGCATTGCCTGACGGATCACGAAACAGAGAGAGCGCGCTATTGGCTCCCATGCATCGATTATCCCCTGGCAAGGACTACTCTAGAGTTCCACATAACTCACAACAGCAAACATACTTGTGTGGCAAACGGTATCCATGAATCCACAATTGCCGTAGCCGATGATTCTGATCTTGTGGTCACAACTTACCGATTGATGAATCACACATGTCCCTCATATTTGATATGCTGGGCTGTGGGTGATTTTGTGGTCGCAGAAGACACCAGCGTCGACGGAATGCCAATCAAGTATTTCTGTTCAAGAGATTCACACCATGTCACCCCCGAGGCTCTAAAAGTCACTTTTGCAGAAACTCCTGGTATGATCAGATGGCTGCAGAAGAAAGTAGGCAGCGCATTTCCTTGGGAGAAATATTATCAAATCGTGTCACCAAAGGTGGAAGGCGGTGCCATGGAAAATATTTCCCTTGTTACATACCGAGACGTCTATTTGTATAACAATGATGCCGCAAATGATGGATGGAGAGAGGCTGTCGACAGCGTGAACATCCATGAAATGGCGCATACGTATTTCGGAGATTTGATCACTATTCGTCACTTTGAGCATGTATGGCTTAAGGAATCGTGGGCTACGTTCATAAGCAGTGTATGGAGTGAAGATCATCACAGTCACGAATTCGCACGTTACGACCATTTTCTAAATATGGAATATTATATGAGAGAAGCACAGTCGTACGTTCGCCCAATTGTCTGTAAAACTTACGACAGTTCCTGGGACATGTTTGACAGTCACACTTACCCAGGTTAGTCCCTCCAACTTTACTTGTCTCAGAAAACATCTGCTTTGTTACTCAGGGGGTGCTTATCGCCTGCATATGCTGCGATTTATTCTTGGTGAAGACACGTTTTGGACTGGGGTTCGAAATTATGTCTCTACTTTTTCAGGAAAATACGCAGAAACAGAAGACTTTAAACGCTGCTTAGAGTCGGCTTCAGGACTGAACCTTACTAAATTTTTTGATCAATGGATATACGGCAAGGGGTATCCGAAGATCAAGGCTGCATTTGTTTGCGAACCTGGAAACGTTTGCAAGATCACTCTTGAGCAAACTCAAGGGGACAGAGAAAACGATGTCCCTGCAGTCTTCGAAATCGTCGTTGAAGTGGACGTTGTGGACCTTGAAGGAAAAGTTCATTCCACCATAGTGTCTTTTTCTGAGTCAACCGGACCAAAAGTAACTGTTTTTGTAACGCTGGGGAACTCAAAACCCGACTTTGTCGAAATTGACCCTCGTGGCAAGGTGCTTCATTCCTTGGACTTCAACCCGGGTTTGTCGGTGCTGGAAGCTGGAGCCAGACGCGGCCGTGATATAGGAACCAGGGTGCGTTAAGTTTGTGTTCCATTGCGGGTGATAATTGTTATTTCAGATCAACTGCTACAGACAGCTGGTAAAATTGGGAACCATACCGTCACTTAAAGCAGTATCTGAGGCGCTTCGCGAAGAGCACTTTTTCGGCGTTCGCGCGCAAGTTTATGCAGCCCTATCCGAGTCAAAATTGCGGGATGCAACATGTATTCTGGCCGATTCTCTTGTGTTTGAACAAGAAGCGCGTGCGTTGAGGGCGCTAACTTTTGTCTGTACGATCAAAGACGAAAGAATTCGGCAAGAACTGAAAACCTTGCTGAATGAAAACCGAGCAAGCCGTTTGACTGCAAGAATTAAACGGAATATATACGCGAACATTGGGCGACAACGCCATCCAGAAGACATAGATTTTTTGATTGCTGCTCGTCGTTCAACTCCTCCGTATTCGGATACTCACAACTTTATCCTGGAAGGAATTGTTGCTGGCCTTGGGCATCACCGGAGCTCTAGATGCTTTGATGAACTCGTTGATCTCGTGTTTTCGCGGGATGAGTCAACTGGTGCTAGGATCATCCCCGAAACTGTGTGCATTACGGCGGTGGATGCAATTGGAGCCGCGGCGATCTGGCAGGACGCAAGCCGAAGACGTGAAGTTGCTGAGCAATTGGCAGAGCTGGTGCAGATGGACACAGCGCATCGTCTTCGTAAAGCGGGAATACGCGCTCTTGTGGCCTTGCAGGAAGACGGGCGTGCTCATTATGCCATATGCGAGGGAGTGGCGCGAACAGCGTTTGCTGCCCAAGACACTCAAAAGCTGGTGGAATTTGTGAAAGGGATGCGTAATTTGGATCATACGTACACCGGACAGGTTACGGAGTTGAAAAAGGTGACTTCTTATATGCTTTATTCGTTCTTTGCAGCTAATCTGTCTGTTTTTGAATCTTTAAAGACTGTAGAACTTCTGGAGGAAAAGTTGAAGCGGATGGAAGCAATTGTAATGACGCTCGAAGCAAAAGACTCCGCAAGAGAAGAGGCTCACGCGTCTGAATAATTCGCAAGAAGGCCCGCCCGAGACTGCAGTGAGAGTGGGAATGCGGTGTGAGCAATCAGGCATGAGAGTGAACAATAAATGCTCTGAAACCCTGCCGCGCCGAATTTCCGCCCGTTTGAAACAGAAACTGCGACGGGACTGATTGCGCCGACAATGTCAACTACGGCGTCATCTTCCCCGCCCCAGTCGACGCTTCCGCATCCGCAGCTCCCTACGCCTGCCCCGTCTCCCCCACCGCCGTCATCGTTGGCGTCGTCCACATCACCGCCCAACACAGCGCCTTCGACCACCGGTTTACCCCCTCGTCCGTCGCACGCAAAAGTTGTTGGCGCTGTATCTGTCACAACGAATGCTGCTGCATCACAGACGCAGCCGAATGCAACTGCTTCAAGTGCGACGCCGGCTCCTGCGCCACCGTCCAGCGCTGAGATCGCCAAAGTTAAGAAAGTGAATTTGTAAGTCCAGGTTCTGCATCTAGCAATGAGGGCCTAAACCCTTTCTTGCGATATTTTTTCTTGTCAGCTGGGGATGGGTTGATGTTGGGTTTTCTCATGCCGTTGACGATTACGATCGCACCCCGATCGAGACTGACCCGCTCACGCGCGAGGGTGCCATCGAGGTACTGAACATGAGGCTGGAAATGCGCAAGACCACGCAGGAGCTTCTGCGTTGGCGTGAGGAATACGAACAGGCAACCCAAAAACATGGTGTGTTCGTTTTGATTTCACACCCGCCCAAGTTGCTGACAAATCATTAGCTGCTGCGCAGGAAGCACTCGCTGGTACTGCAACGTCATTATCACCAGAGCCAGAGTTTCTTGAAGGTGAAGATGAGGACAGAATGCAGCAGCAGCAACATCTGCGGCGTACACAGTCCACGATGGTTGCTACCGAGCGCGAGAAGGACCTTGCAGACTTGGTCAGACGATATCCGCCCGTTCCTCCTGCTGCTACAGGAGAGCCAAAGGCTTCGCCGCTCTACCCGCATCCGCAGTATCCAACCCAGCTGCTTCCCCGCAAAAAGAATTCGTCACCCCAACTTTCACCACCGAAGCGCGCCCAGTCCATGTCTTCTGTGCCAACACTGGCAGGCACCGCAGCAGGCGGTTCCTCGTCCCTTGATCCCCTGCCTACTACTCATTCATCAGCACAGATCAGTGCAGTGCCTGTGCCGCGTCCTCGTCCGCAAAAGCAAATGTTTGCGGGCGTCCTTGAAAGACCTCATTCGCACGCAGGAAACAGCACGATTCCGCAGCGCCCGCAAAATTTTGCACTTACACCCTCACCGCTTGCTCAACAAAAGTCAGAGGAAGAATCCCCAGTTGCATTAGCAGCAGCAGCTCCCGCACGCAAACGTGATCCGAGTTTTGTCGCGGGTGTTGCAGCCGCTGCTGCAGCTGGTGCGCGTTGGACTTGGAACGAGGCATTGGCTCGGGAGCACCAGAAGGAAGTTGAGGCGCAGCAAGCTCTCACAGGTTCGCCGACCTCGCCACCGCAACAGGGGAATGGGAATGGCAGTGGAGAGAAAACAAGCGTTATAGGTGGACTTGTGGGGTTTTGGAGGGGAGACAAGCATTCTGCAAAGGAGTGAAGTGGGTTTTTGGCGTAGAGTGTTTTACCTTATCATTACTTCAAGATTTTGTTTTTTGTCCGACACTCTGTTGGTTAGTGGGAACCGGGTTTGCTGAGGCGAATTTTTTTTTTATTTTCATTTTGAGTTGGGCCCAGTTGAGTGTGGTATTTATTTGAGCACAAAGGATAAAAGGAGTTCAAAAAGAATAGCATGAATCCTCACTCGGAATTTTCCGGCGCCCCAGTCTATGTTGACACTCTTGGCATGGCGTCTGCTGCGCCAGACGACCTTGTCGTGACCAGTGTTCTCGAAAACGCCGCAAACACACTTTTTGTCGGCGGAAAACCGCCAAACACGCGTTCGCGAAAACCCACCGCATCCAAGCAAAAAGCAGATTTGGCCGGAATAAGTCCTGAGGAACAACGCGAGATTCTGATGAAGTTGGGTGTTTCGCCAGCTTTTTGGCGCGTTCTGAGCCGTGTACTTTTATTTCTAACTTCCGCGCAGCCAAGCTTTGGAGCTACAAGAAAATGTGCAAGGTGAGCTGTGCCGAAAGCGTTCGCGCGTGTGTTCCTTTTGCTGATGGAGTCTTTGTTTATCCGTTGTCTCTGTTGATATCTCGCGCATGCTCCAAAACGCTGTCCCTGCGGCGCACGAATGTAGGGTTGATTCAGCGCATCGACGCGTCGAAGGTGGCGAACGCACAGCTCGCGCAGGGGAACGCTGTGCTGCTCGAGTACATCAACAATCTGATGAAATAAAAGCGAAAGGCCAAAAAACAAACAGAAGTGACGACCGACCATGAGCGACGATTATGCCTTCCAACTTGCCCAGGTCGAGGAAGCCCTGCATAAGGACCCTCTCAACTTAGACCTGCAGCGTCTGCGTGACGACTTGAAGGACCTGATGGCGCTGATGGCCCTTGAGCAGCCGGCAGCTGCCGCTCCTGTCTCTGGGAGGAAGCGACCGCACGACCACACGGACTCTGCTGCCGCCCCCGACGATAGCGATGGCGGGACCAGCGGCTTTGGTGACAACGCAATTGCTGCTGGCGTGCCGTCTCGCTGGATTGTGGGGCAGACTGTGCTGGCAAAGTATGCGCGCGACTCCAAAATGTACGTGAGCATCCCTGTCCCATCAGCGATTTGTTGCTGACTTTGCTTCCAGGTACGAGGCCGTGGTCGATGCGGTCCCCACATCCTCTAATCCTTTCTATTTTGTTGTCTTTAAAGGCTATACTTCCAAGGAGAAGGTTGCGCCGGCCGACGTCCGAGATTTTGATCCCACGCAGGTTCGTTGGAGTGTCCAGAAGAGAAATAGTGCCTCTAGTTACCGTATATTCAATTTTTGCAGGTTGCAAAGCCGATTGCCGCTGTGACGGGCGGTGCTGCGAACAAGCGGAAGACAGTTCCAAAAGCTGTTGTGGCGGCTTTCAGCAACGGGACTGACCGGGCATCCAAAAGAAAGCAGCGCAATCTCGAATATCAAGAGGCTGTCAAAGCAAAAGAGATCGACCAATCTCAAAAGCAAAATGCGTGGCAGTCATTTGCCACGGGTGGTAAAAAAGCTTCACTGAAGACAACTGCTCCACTGAAAAAAACGTCCATGTTCTCCACCCCCGATGATCCCGCTGCGAAGGTCGGCGTTGTGGGAAGCGGGAAAGGGATGACGCAATTTCAGCAGAGAGGCAAGCATGTTTATGACCGTTTGGACTGATGTTTGGTCAATAAAATGTATTTTGAACAGCCTCTGTTTTTATTGCATTCACAGCAACACACTATCTACTGCATCCGACCATCAAGATGACCATCATCCGTCATCAAATTCGGCAGCCAGCAATGATTGCATTCGCGTGTTAAAATACTCCAGCAGCTGCAAACTAATCTCTGGGAAAATTTCCAGAACTGGCAAAAGTTTCGTCCGGTGCAGCACTAAACACTGGCATCCTGTTACCGCGGTTAGTAATGCATCACGGTCCATGTCAGCAATCATTGACAATTCTCCAAAATAGGATCCTTGATTCAAAAAGCCAATCTTGGTAAAAGACAATTAAAATTTCAGCGGAAAATCCAATTTTTATGTCTTTTACCAATTCTCCATCAACTTTCACAGAAACTCGTCCTTCCAGTAGAAAGAACATTTCTTCAGCAGCCTACATTTTATTTATGTTATTTAAGTTTTTTTGATATATTATTTCATCAGACTTGCCTCTCCTTGTTGACAGATTTCTTCGCCAGGTAAAAAGCACTTCCGATCGAGTAAAGTTGCGAGAATACGATACAGTAGTTCGTCCCGACCGTCTTCCATTCCCCTTTGAAAGAACGGAACTTTTTTGAGAATGCTCTCGCATCCAAAAAGAAGTATTTCCTGGGTCATAGTTTTACAATTCTTTTTCAACAACACGAATCAAACCTGGCGCAGCCATGGATTCAATTCACTCAAGATCTTGTCCTCATCGAAAATTTTCCCTTGGTACTTGAGCAGAAACGACCGTCGCAAGCGGTCCCCAAGATTCGTATTTTCAAGTTTCTTATTTCGAACATACTCATTCATCTCGTCGAAATGTGCAATAAATTTCCCGGTAGCTGTGTTTCCTTCAACACTGATGGCACTTATCATTCCAGTAATGGAAGCAGCCATAATGGCGCTGGACACACACAACACCGTTTCAGACCATTGTTCTCCAACTGTGTCGGGCCTATAATACACTTTAATATTTCAATTCTCATTGAGACCGTAACCTCCAATCTTTCAAAGTTACGGCAAAATTATTCGCCATCGCCATCCAAATACTGGCTGAGTATTTTTGAAAAGTACTGGTTGATTGCGACTCTTCGGGAATCCCAGCATCGCGATGAAATAGATACAAAAGACTTCCGTGTAGATGAATGAACGCAATCAATGCAAACATAAAGACAGATATCCCCATGAAATTTTCCCGCACACCTTTTTGGTTTTATTTTCAAGGCAATCAATGAGTGGAGCGGATTTTACCGAAATTTCGTCGAAACAGTCTGGCTAATTCTTTGTAAAATGGTGTTCGAAAAAGCGTTGGTAGATACACCAATTTGATCAGCCTTATCAATTCAAAGTTGCTTGAGAATAGAGCGTTTTGAAAGATCCCTGCCATTACAACTGCCCAGGGAATAACAGCTAAGAAGTCCACAAGGAATTTGAACGAAAAGAGGTTCAAAATAAACGACACAAGAATCTCTGACTCGAACCCATCCTCATCGACATGAATGGTGATCAGGTTGAGAATAGTGTCAAATCCAAATATGGCAGACACTGTGATACTGGCGGTAGTCGATATTCCGTTTTCAAAGCAAACTTGAACAGTTAATATGGTCATTAAATACAATTGGAGACCTGCACGCGTTACTTAAACACTCCATTGATCGATGATGCTCTCACATGATATTACTACTATCCAGCCGTGCTTGAAAAAGCCGTCAGGATGCAATGGTTTTAGGTATTTTCTGATGTTGAATTTCTCTGAAGGGCGGATTTGCTGATCCATTTTCGATTTAAACGTTCGCCCCAACGATGTCATACGTTGGAGATTAGGAGAAGACAAATTTTGGAAAGTTGTGCGTTTTGGGGACTTGAAACGGTCGCCGACGTTGATCTCTTTCGAATCATCGTCTTCCGAAGAATCGAATTCACGTTGCACGCTCAGGCCTTCAACATGAGTGTTTCATAAGTTGCGTTTGATTGAAATACCTTTTGTCGAGAAATTCGGCAAAGGAAGGAGCTTTTCTGATTCGGAAACTCTGAAACTAAGACTCTTTCGCAATTGGCTTGAGCCCGGTGCTTCGATGTGTATTTCAGGAGGTCGCAATATTTCGGCATCAGAGGTCTGGTGACCTGTTAAATGTTCTGTGAAAGATTAAGCGCCGAAATATGCTTCTTGCGGCGGCTTACTGATATCATTACTGCTCGGGTTTTCCTCAGTTTTCGGTTTTGCGATTGTCAATCTGCGTGTCAGCTTGCGTGCAAAAGATTCAGGCTCATCTCCGACAAGTGCGGGACCCCCTTTCTCGTGATCATCCAAGACAGGATCGTTCGGAAAAGCCACCGCCACTGTTCGCGCTATTGGAGCTCCTGCGCTTGTCTCGGCCTTTGAGAAAGAGTTCGTCTTGATAATTTTAGAGTTTACGTTCAGAGTCCGTTCCCTCACGAATAATTCATCGCCGTGATCAGCTTTTTCCAGCTTTTCCACGTCAATATGTGTACTTTTGACAAGAAAATTTCTCTTTTGTGCTGTTTGGCGTGTTGTGCCCGCGAAGGTTTTATGCCGGACAACTGCGTCTGATTTTTCCATCTTTTGAGAAGTTCCAACCATATGCTCCTGGACCATATTTTCGCTTCCTTGCAGTGGGAGTTTCGGGTTTGATAAATCGTACTCTGCCTTGCAAGCTAGGATGTCTTTTCGTATGTTACGAATGGTCTTAAACCTCTTGATGTTTCTTGCAGCCAGTGCGGCAGCATCCTCAACTATCCCTTGATTGGTTAGCAGACCGCTGTTATTTGCAACTACTCCTTGATTTGTAGGAGGAGGGTCGATATTAGTTGCGCTGTGTTTTTGTGTTTCCGATATTTTCACAGTTGAAGAGTCCAAATTCACATCTTGCGAAGATTTCATATTCGAATGACTTCGGGAAACACCAATCCTTTCACCGATAGTCTGACTTTCAGATTCATAATTTTTGGGTGTGAGGTTCAAGATGTTTAATCCACTTGCTTTTAATGATTTGGGCTCGAACTCTGCGAAAGAGTGTGTGGATTGTTCTTTTATCAGTTTCGGCGCAGAAAGACTCGAACTATCATCTGCATGAGTGCAGCTAAGTTTCTTTTGAGTCTTTGAGTTGCGCGGAATCTTTGGCGTTGTGGAAAATGGGGATGACCGCCTGGTAGAATCAAGAAAATCCCTGGCAGGGGTTTGATTGCGGCCTAACGAAGGGGCAGACTCTTCGGCACTCCTCATTGAATATCTTCCGCTTGTTTGAACTGAGACAACGCATTGAATCTGCGTTCCCACATTGGGTTAGTTTCGTTTGATTTGTGAGCAATTAAGTACCTCACGTCTGATGGAAGAAATTAATTGTCTTTGTGCTTTCATTTTCTGCATCATGTCCTCCATTTTTCGACAGATTAACAACACAACATCGTCGTTTTCACTGGTAGAAGTCGCGTTGATTTCGTCTCCGGATGAAACTGCCGACTTTTTCGGAAGTTGCTGGATCGTTTGATACAAAGAGGATCTTTTCCGGCGACTGAAGGCATCTGATATGTCTCCGTGGGAATGATCTCGCGGCGTAGAGCCGTGATTGCTGTAAACACTGCTGGCTGAGAAATCCATTTTGGATTTCCTTTTAATTGCAAATCTCCGTCATGAATTTTTCGTTTCCCAAGTTGCGAGATCGCAGTGAAGCAAATTGGCGGCAGGCGATGTCCGGTAAACCGGATTTGTAGTCGTTCAGTGCGGTCAGCGCTGCAAAAGAAATCATGGCGACCACACGCGACACATTTTCAATCGCCAAGGCGCCGTTCGATGCAACCACAGCGCTGCATGCAATCGCGCAAGATGGAAGCTTTGTCGCGTCTGTTGCGCTCGTCCGCGCGCAGCACGCTCTGCTTGTGCGCAGCTGCGACGAGCTCGCCGCCCGCGCCACGCAGGACCCTGTCATCTGGATCGAGCCCGAGCTCACGGTAGCCGCGGTCGCGCTCTCAAATGTAGAACCCTGCGCACTCGTCGCATTCGCGCTGTCCAGTGCCAGTGCAACCACTTGTGGTGTGCTTCTCCGAGTGTACGAGTGCTCGCGGACACTCGAAAACGCGTCCGATTGGCGGAAGGTTTCGGAGGTTTCTTTCGGCAAGCAGCAGCAAGTTACATCGCTTAGCCCTTGCCTGCTTGTTTTCGGTCGTCCAACTGGCACTTCCAGTCCCTGGCTTGCATTTTCCCAAGGATCATCTGTCCACGTTATTCCAAACCATGCCGATCCTGTCGTGACTCGTCTGGAAGGCCACCGGGGCGCTGTCAACGCCTTGCAGTTTTTTCTGTGGGGTTCGATTGGAGATTGTTTGATTTCAGCTGCCGAAGACAGATCTTTCAAAGGTAATACGGGTTTTGACGTTGCTGTTCTCAAAAAGCGTAATTTTTTGGGGTCCAGTTTGGAATTTGACAAGCTTCGTATGTCTATACAGTTCGCCGATAATCTCTGCGTACCCGATCGTTTCGGTATCGTTGGGACCACCAATCCAACCCGAAGCTAACGACAGCAGGAGAATTTTGCTTCTCTCAACAGATGACGCAACAATTCACATGTATGAACTGGCAACTTCGTCCCGAGACCAGAAGAAAGAAGTTCGACACATCAAAACTGTTGCATCGTCCAAATTCTTTCCCACAACCCAGAAAATCTCCCTTCCCAGCGCACGACAACCTGAAGTCATCAGCAGCATCCCAAAATGGAAACAGAAAAATAAACCGACTGAAGAAACCGTTGGAGAAATCGAAAGGACAGTTTCACAATCTTGCATCTTCGTCAAACACTTCAGCTTACAAGGCAAGCATCCCTCCAGCTCGTCACTTATACTGGCTGCAACGCAATGCCAGATTTCCATCTTGGATGCAAAAAGCTTTGATATTCTTCACACGTCAGTCCTAAATGAAGCCGGATTCTTGGAATTTATTGGAAGCAGCAACACAACTCCTGCTTCACTTAGTTTTGACATCCTTGTCCATGAACGAGTTGTAGACCGTTTTCAACTCTTCTCAATAAGCCTCAACAGTGAGAATTCTAACCCAACCATTAGTGGTAAGCGCGTTCTGGAATCTTTTACAATTTGAACTATTTTGCGTTAGAACATGTTCGCGACTGTGACGTCAAATGCAAACCTCCAACGCTACCCGAAAGTTTCTGGTCCAAGCGTATCAGTACAGACATTTGCAATGGTGCCGCTTGTCTATCGTTGAATGGTAGACCGCGAAGGGATATTTACAAGGCGGCAGAGGAAAGTTGCACGTCGGAAGCATCCCTAATTTCGCCTGCTGCCGAAGAAGTCGATGAAGCGAGAAGCTCGCATCTGTCGTTCAAATGTACGAGCGATGTTTGGCCACGGCAAATCATCGAAATGCAATCCAGTCCCAAAATTCAACGGCGAAGCAAAGGAAAATCCATGAACCATCCAATCACGTTCAGAAAGACGGTCAACTCATCTGGATACACGCAAGTTCCGGCAATGAAAATGTTCCAGCTGCCGAAAATAGCTGTTCCTGCAAAACGGGCCAGTTTCACAACTGCAACAACACCTTTGATGCCAAATGACATTTTTTGGAGAGACTCCTGCCTCAATTTCGCCACCAAAGCGGCGACTGTTCCCTTTACAAGCTTCAACCATGCGGCGCCAGTCACGTACGTCAAGTTCAGCGACTCGGGGGCCTCAGTCGCCGCAGGGTGCGTTGAGAAAACCGCGTCGGTTCACCGTATTGCAGCTGGCGTCTCCAAATCGTTTCACGCACACCAAACTCCCGTAGTGCATGTTGCCTGGGCCACTGCAACAGCCGCAGTCGCCACAGACATGTCCGATAAGCTCCTTTCCACTTCGCTGGACGGCCATGTGTGCCTGTGGGACATCCGCCACACAGATCCCGTGCTGTCATTCGGGCGCGAGCCGCGCGGCACGCTTGCAGTACCGGCACCAACGGCGACTACAGCGCGACACACCGTCACCGGCGAGCTCGGCCACGCGCAGTTCTTCTTCCGCAACCGGTTCATCCTCGCGCGCGAAAAGGCCGGGCTGGTGCTGCTGCGGTACTCGCTGACGCGGCGCCGCCCGGCCGCCAAGGAGATCAAGCCGGGGCTCAACACCAACACCGTCACCGCGGCGGCGCGCGTGCCGCTCGCGCGCCCCGCCGCGTGCTTCGACGCGGCCAACGCCTACCCGTCGCACCTCGCCGTCGTCGCCTGCGCCGCCGCCGACGGCGCGCGCCTGGTTGTCCTGGACATGACGCGCGCGGCCGCCGCCTGCGAAGCCCCCGCCGCGCGCGCGGTCCACACCGTCGCCGTGCCCAGCTACGCCGGCTGGACCGCCTCCGACGCGCTGTTCCTGACCTCCAGCACCGCCGACTCCATCAAGCTGTGGGACCTGCGGCTGCTGGGCGTCACGGGCGCCGCGCGCGGCGGCGCCGTGATGCAGCTGCTCGGACACGTCAACCGCCACGCCAAGATCCAGTGCGCCCTCAGCCCGTGCGGCAGATACGTCGCCACGGGCAGCGAAGACAACCAGGCCTACATCTACGACACGCGTACCGGCGGTGTTCTGGCCCGCGTGAAAAATGGAATCACCGACGCCGCGTACGGCGTTGATTTTTGCCCCACAAAAAACGTCATTGCCGTCGGCTCCAGCGATGGGAAATGCAATTTATTCCGCCTTTGAGACCCAGTCAGTAGTCCTGGCACTGCGTGCCTTCTTTCAAATAAAGCTGCAAACTTGGCGCACTATTTTTTTTTGTTTATTTTTTTTTTTTTCAGGCCAAGTGAACTTCATCTACTTTGAGTCTGTCGCCAGTCAGTGTGGTTTCTTCAACCCCTGCTCCTCGCCACCCAGCACCAACACCACCCACGCTGATGGACCAAGCCGTGGTCGTCTGCGCAAGATTGGTCAGAACGGTCCAGCCATTGGTAATATTCTAGTTTAAATTTTGAGGTGTTTTGAGGGTTTTTTTGAGGGGGGGGGGTTTTTTTTTGAGTTTTTTTTGTTACCCCAGAAAATAAAATTTTTTCGATCAGATATGACAAATAAAAAATTTAAAAAAAAATCGAAAATAAAACGCAAAAACATTTTGACACACCAGATTGACGTTTTGAAACTGGGCATGGGCACGACCCAAGACCTCTCCGGCAGTGACATTGACGGTGCGTGCCTCGCCGGTGGGGAAAAACAACGGCACGGGGCGATTCGCGCGCTCGTCCGGCGGGATGCGCTGGTATATCTGGCCAAACAAGAACAGCGACGCTTTGGCCATCTTCGGGTTCGAGCACTGCAGCAGGTTTGGGCGCAGCACGGCAATGTTGGTGACCTCCAGGTAGTCGATTCCGTCCGTCGGGGGCACCACGACCGCGAAGGCCGACGGGTAGCTGTCCGCGGTGTCGGCAGTCGCGGCGGCGGCGGAGGCGGCGGCAGCTGTGGTGATGGTGGCCGGGGTGGTGGCAGCGGTGGCGGCAGCGGCGGTAACGGCGATCGAGGTGATGCTAGTGCCGGAGGAGCCGGATGCAGGATCGTCGTCGCGCGACGAGTTTGCCCGCCCGTTTCGATCCGCGGTTCTTGGAACCTCCTCGACGACGGCGGTTCCGTCGTCGGAGATCTTCAGCACCACGTCGGCCGCAGCCGACGCCGACGGGCCGACGGCATCCGCGCCAAACGCCGCGGCACGGCTGCGTTTCATGCGCGGCGGCGCGTGCCGCTGGCGGTCGACAAACATGCGCATCTCCGAGCGGTCCGGGATCACGAGCGCGCGGCGCGTGTTCATGCGGCCGAACCCGCCGCGTCCGATTCCGGCGCTGCGGCCACTGAGACGCACGAGATCGCCGATCTGCACTCGCTCGCACCCGACACGCGCAACCGCGGCATACTGCACTACGCATTGCTGCTGCTGTTGCTGCAAAGACCGCAGGGCCTGGGTGGCCAGAGCGTCAGAACGCAACACGTTGTCATTCCCAATCCAAGAAGTCTCTCGCACACGTTCTATAAGCTCGGCCGCAAGCCTGATGTCCGTTTGGAGGCCCCAAATTCGTGTTGGAATGGATGGTCGCGAAAAAAACTGCCTCTTTAGGGTATTATTTTCTTGTTCTCCGGGTTCAGACGACGAAGATATCGACGAGAGTTCATCGTCATCATCGTCATCGCCGTCGCCACCATCATCCGACAGATTTGGAGAAATTGTGATTGAAGATATCAGCGATGGCTTCGTTTTGCGCACGTATTGTATTGAGGAGTTTGGTATGGATCGTCGCCCGCCACTCCACGACGCCAGAATCACGAGATCGGTTGGAAGACGAGGAGAATCAATTGCAGCAAGCACATCGCCCCAAACGCCAACTTCTTCGGGAGCCAACGAAAAACACTCAGCGGAATTGGGTTCGGGGCAACCCCAAGACCCTGCAATATCGAGGGCTTGCAATGCAGCCACATTCCAACTAACGTCCTCTTCGCGACAGTCAGGTTGCAGAAATGAAAAGGGCAAAAGATCGGCATCAGTAGCATGGAGGCAACCAACTTGAACTGATGATTGACTATCATCCATGATATCCGCCAAGTTGTCTAGAGGGAGAGGTTTCACAACATAATGCACTTTAAGAGAACTGAGGGCATCGGCTCCGTAAGTAAAACTGCTTTGCTTCGCTGCGGAAATTCCGGTCGGGTCTTGCAGAGGAACGCGAAGGCTCATGAGTGATTTGTATATTTGGAGAAACTTTGCACGCTTTTGAGCCAAGGCAAACAGTAAGGCGGAGCGTTCTCTGGGCATATTCATAAAAATATTTCCCAGGGAGGAACTGTTAGCGCCATTATCGCTTTCGGCGGTGAACACATCAGACACAGAGGTTGAAGCGGGAGACGGGATTCCAGATGCTGAACCTTCGATCGAAGGATCAGCCGTTGTCGACGTGACAACAATTGTGGAAGCCGCGGCGGCATGGGTTGCGGGAGGATTTTCCGAGTCCGAACCGGCGGCGGCCGCATTTTGAAGTTGTTGGTTGTTGGTGGTGGTATTAGTGTTACTAGTCAACAAGGCGTTGCGGGCGACGGATTCGAGAAGGTCGACGCCAGTGTGCGAAGCGCCGCACACGAAAGAAAAGGGACGCTGTTGAATGTGCGACGAAGAATGCGCAAGAACATCGGATGGGACAGTAGCGGCGCAAAGAGACTCGACGACATCCAGTTGAGAATCGCGTGGCGCACGCGGATCGGGTATCTTTCGAAGAAAACGGCGGGATAAAACGAGGGGAAAAAAAAAAGTTAGGACGCGAACTTATTGTTTGGGTTTTCACGTACCCAACGCGTAACAACGACGACAGGCCAGAGGGTGGTTGATGGTGAGCCGATATTGGGAGAAGTATTGTCGGGAATGGGCATCCATGCCAGATCGCCTCGACGCATTCCGGCAGACCACTTCCAGGGAGTCGGAGCGGAATTGAGCACGACGATGCCGGCGACGCTGGCCAGTTCGCGGGCAGAAACGGGAGGAGGCTGTGCGGATTGAGCGAGAGCGGGCATTTGTGATAGATTGGTTCCGAATGCGGGTCCTGGAGCTGCAGCAATAGTCGGGGCATCGGGTAATGCGACAGTGGGATGTGCGATGGGGAGCACGGATTGAAGGTTGTGGTGGCGGGGCGGGCGGCCGACGCGCGACACGAGCTGGGGAGAAGCGGCAGACGCGGGGGATGCGGACGGATCAAGCTGGTTCAGGTGGCGATGGAGTTGACTGTAGTGTTGTTGTTGATGATGTTGCTGCAGTTGCTGCTGCTGCTGTTGCATGAGGGCATAGGATGCCTTAGGCGGCCGGCCGCGCTTCTTTGGGGGCGGAGCGGAGACGGGCAGCGCGAGCGGCGGCGCGTGGGGAAGATGATGCATGTGGTAGGGGGCGGCGGCAGTGGCAGGGGCGTATGGCAGAGCGTGCGGGTGCGGGTGCGGGTGCGGGGGTGGGGGCGGGAGGGCGAGAGAGTGGGCGTGTTGCTGCAGCGCGTGTGGTGCTTGCGAGGGGAGGGAGTTGCTGGTGGTGTGGTGGTGGTGGTGGTTGTTCATGTTTCTTCCTTTCTTTCCCGTCTGTGTTTGAGTGAGTGAGTGTTTGAGCGAGTGTTTGCGTGCACTTTCCACTGTCTGCACCAACAGTCAGTCGCTGCACTCCCTCATTCCCATCAATACACCCTCCTGCACTGCGTGCTGGTGCTGGTGCTGGTGCTACTGCTGGTGCTGCTGCTGCACACCCCTCTCAATCATCTCCACCCAAAAGCGCCTGCCCGCCTGCATCGCGTGTGTCAAACACCCCCATGGCTTCCCCGCCTGTGCCACCCAAGCTCAGCCATCCGCCCATCCGCAGGAGGCGCATCTGGATCAACTCGGACGCGTCATCTTCCTCCCGCCAGCTGCGCGTCAACACCTCCAACCTCGCTCTCAACGTCTCCGTCCTCAAGTCATCCTCCGCCTCTAAACTGCCCACCGCGTCTCCCTCACCACTATTTTCCCCCCAGAGCTCCATCTCCCCCTCAGCCACTGCCCAATCTCCTGACAACAAACAGAAAACTTCTGATTCCCATAACAATCCTGCCCCTCTCCCCCCTCCCCAGCCGCAAATCATTTACGAGCCTGCCTCGTCCGGACCTTCAAACAAGATCAGGACAAGCAAATACACGCTCATCAGTTTTCTCCCAAAAAACCTGTACGAGCAATTCAGATCAATTGCCAATTTTTATTTCCTTAGTCTTGTTGTCCTCCAAGCCTTTCCTCCATTTTCTCAAGTTTCTGCCGCACTTACCGCTGCTCCAATTCTTTTAATTGTCCTAGCCACAGCAATTAAAGTTTGTTGCCTCCCCTTTTTTCTGTTTCTTCCGATGTTTGTTTTTTAGATTTGAAATATAACCAAAGGGAACACACAAAAAAAAATAAGGACGCCATAGAGGATTGGCGCAGGCACAAGTCGGACGACAGAGTAAATAGCGCAAAAACATATGTGCTGGCAAACGCGCGCAATTGGAACTTTCCTCCACTGTCCAGCCACTTGCTATCGCAAAACAAGAAGCGACTGCAGCAGCAACCAACAGATCTGATTTCTGTGACTCACGTGAATGCAACGGATTCCCTGACCGCCGAAAAGTCAAATGAAATTACTTCGAATCTGACGCGACCAAAGTCCAATTCTACCGTTCAGAAACAAAACCTCTCGGCAGACACCGAAGGCCCTTTCTGGCAGCAAAATAATTGGGAAGACGTGCGTTCTGGCGACTTTGTATATCTGCAAAACAACGAAAGCATCCCGGCCGACGTGTTCATCGTGTCCACAAGCGAACCCGAAAACGCTTGCTATCTCGAAACAAAGCAGCTGGACGGTGAAACAAATTTGAAAGTTCGACGCGGATTGCCAGATCTTGCGCATATAAAAACTCCGTTCGACTGCATCCAGCGGTTGGTTGGCCGTCTTGACTGCGAATCCCCGAGCCCGAATCTTTTTTCTTTCAACGCAGTCATTTCGTTGGATGCCAAAGAACTGCACCGTCCGGCCCAACAGCAGCCGCAGCAAAATGTACGAAAAATGACCAAAACGTTTCCTATCGGGATGAATTCTATGCTTCTCAGAGGGTGTGTTCTTAGAAACACAAAATGGGTCATTGGAATTGTTATTTATACCGGAACCGACACAAAAATAATGAAAAACTCGGGAGTTACTCCAAGCAAACAATCCAAAATTGACAAACAGTTGAATCCGCTCGTTTTGTTGAGCTTCTGGATTCTTGGAGCCATGTGCATAATCTGCTCGTTGATCTGCTCTGTATACACGGGAACATTCATTTTCGAAAATGCTCTTTTCAACCCAGAAGAAGGACAATATACGCCTGTTTATGCTGCCTTCGTCGCGTTTTTTTTGTGCCTCATCAACTTTCAAAACATTGTCCCAATATCGCTGTACATCAGCGTCGATATATCCAAAATCGTCCAATCAATATTCATGAGTCTCGACGTTGAAATGCATGACAAAGAAAACGACATTTTCGCAAGCCCTCGTGCATGGAATCTTTCCGACGACTTGGGCCAAATCGAATATATATTTTCGGATAAAACGGGAACCTTAACATGCAATACCATGGAATTTCGGAAGTGCAGCATCAACGGCGTCGAATACGGGGGAAACTTTGACGTGGCAGGTGCAAAACTCGAACAATCCCAACCAGCCCCGGCGGCCTCTACTCTGCGCGCAGAAGCCGCGCGCGTCATGAAAACGCAACTGTCGTCAATCTTCGACACAAAATACCTCGCCCAGCACCTCTCCTTTGTCGACACTACGCTGCCCGAGCATCTCAAGCAGGACTCTTCCGAGCAGTCGCGCAAAATCCGCGAGTTCTTTTCGCTCCTCGCCATCTGCCACACCGTGCTCGTCGAAAAGCGCGACGCTGCCGCATCAACCGTTCCGGACGACAGCTCGGCGGAAAACCCCAACTTTATCGAATACCGCGCGCAGTCCCCCGATGAGGCCGCGTTGGTTGCCGCTGCCCGCGACGTTGGGTTTGCCTTCTTGCGCCGCACTGACGATATTGCCGAGATTGACCTGATGGGCTCGTTACGGTAAGAAACAGCGTCCAGTGTCACGCGTAGCAACAAACAAAATAAAACATTCAAAATAGCTCGTACAAGATTCTCAACGTTCTCGAATTCAACTCCGACCGAAAGAGAATGTCGGTAATTATCCGCAGGCCAGAAGGGCAAATCATACTCCTCGTGAAGGGCGCCGACAGCGTGATTTTCGAACGGCTTGCCCCGCCCGCAAACCAAGCGGAACAAATCATGCGCGAAACCACCCTCAAACATTTGCAATCATTTGCAAATGACGGCTTGCGAACGCTGTGCCTGGCCCATAAAGTCCTGCCCCAATACGAGTACGACGCCTGGAACGAAAGGTACTGCAATGCCCAAAACTCAATCCAGGACCGTGAAAAAAACGTCGACGCTGTTGCCGAACTGATTGAAAAGGACCTGACGATGATGGGGGCCACCGCCATCGAGGACAAACTGCAGGAGGGAGTCCCGGAAACAATAGGAACCCTTGCAAAGGCCGGAATCAAAATATGGGTTCTTACTGTAAGTTTCTCATTCACTCCCTTTTATCCTCAACATAATTCTTATTTTTTTTTTTTCACTGACTTTTCAAATTAGGGAGACAAAATGGAAACTGCCATCAACATTGGATTTGCCGCAAATCTATTGACAAAGAGCATGGTGCTGATCGTGATAAACTCGTCATCTCTTAAGGAGACTTTCATCCAGCTGTTGGAGGCTTTGGAAAAGTTTTGGTATCCGAACGGCGCGCCTAGACGACCAGAGCGGTGTGCTCTGGTTATTGATGGTACGAGCCTGAAGTATGCTCTCAACTCCACATGCCGCCTGATGCTTTTGGAAATCGGGTGCCGGTGCCAGGCTGTAATATGCTGCAGGGTGTCGCCACTGCAAAAGGCGCGCGTTGTGTCGTTGGTTCGTAAAGGCCTCGGAGTTATGTGTCTGGCGATCGGTGACGGCGCCAACGACGTCAGCATGATCCAGGAGGCGGACATCGGGATCGGAATCAGCGGGAAGGAGGGTATGCAAGCTGTCATGGCGAGTGACTATGCAATTGGTCAATTTCGTTTCCTTGGAAAGCTGCTGCTGGTCCATGGTCGCTGGGGATATATCAGGACTGGGGAAATCATCTTCAATTATTTCTACAAAAATGCCGTGTGGCTGTTTTTGCTTCTGTGGTACCAGTTTGATTGCGGGTATGCGCGTTGATTTTTTTTTGTTTTCGGCCAGCCATTGAATTTATTCAGATTTTCGGCTGACTTGATTACGGACTTCACTTATGGAATGTTTTTCAATACGCTGTTCACTCTTTTCCCAACAATGTAAGAACAGTTGATTTGTGCGTTATTCGCTGTATCAGGTGTTTTTTCCCAAGGTTCATCGGCTTTTTCGAACAAGATTTGAATGCTGAAATATGTTTGCAAGTGCCACAAATATACCAAAAAGGAATGAGACAACAAGTGTTTAATATTCGGCGATACTGGACGTTTATGGCCGATGCTTTGTGGCAGTCGGTCATATCCTATTTCCTTGTTTGCATTGTTTATCGCGACAGCGTTCCAAACTCCACGGGCAGGGATGGCGATCATGACTCTATGGGTGCAATAATGTCTCACATTTGCATAATATGTGTCAATATTCACGCGGCCGTGAACACTACAAACTGGACATTCACAACCTTTTTCGGACTGTTTGCTTCGTATTTTATTTGGCTCGTGTATGTTTTGTCCTATTCAACAACTTTCGGAAACCCACCATACGGGCAACTGGAGACGTTATATCGCGAACCTCATTTTTACCTCACAATATTGATTGGCGTCGTGGTGTCTTTGATGCCGCGATTCATTTGCAAGTTTGCTCAACAATATTTTCTGCCAAGTGATACTGATATTCTTCAAGAAGTGCAAAAATACCATTGGACCAATGGCACTAAAATTGACGCGGACATTGAAAAGGACGCGAGTTTCAATTCCGAGCAAATCTCACCGCTGCCGCCACCCAAGTCACTGACGATACCCCAGCAAGTCGAAACTCAAGGTCCCGTCAGCGCAACTTTGGAGACAGCGCAGATCAAATACGTGAATTCAGACCCGACGTTCGAGAGCCTGCGGAGGCCGAAGGGCGATGACGCGACCAAGGCTCGGCTCACCCGGTCGCATTCCGAAAATTCTTTGCAAGCGCGTACCGACAGTGCCACAGAGCGGTGGAAGTCGCTTATAATGAAGGAGCGCGTCAAGTTTCTGTTCGACGCGCCGCCAGCGGCTTCGACAGCCGAGAAAAGGAACCTGGTCCGCCGCTCCGTTGCCGACGTTGCCGACCTGCGCCCGCACAGCCCGGATGGATTCGGCATGTTCCCCGTGCGTCGGCAGCATTCCGAGGCTGTGCTCAGACACCCGCCGCAATGGATCACCATCGACACGGGTACTGCGCGCACATCAAAGCAAGGCCTTTTCGCGCCGCCCGCCGCAACACCAACAGCACCCGCGACTTCGCCCGTCCCGCGCAATGCGTCCATCTACTTCATGGGCACCAACGAGGAGTGCGCCAACACGGGCTTCTGCTTCTCCCACGGCGAAGGCATGATGGACCTGATCACCCCGACCAAGAACTCGAGACCCAACCTCCTCCATCTCCTCGACGCGTCCGGGCCAGCCGCCGGTCCTGCGTCCGCCGCGCTCGCCCCGAAGGTCGAGGTCAAGCCCCGCGCGTCCCTGATGCAGCAGCACACGCGCACGTCGTCCACGCACGAATCCTCATCCCACGCCATCGCCTCCGTGTTCACCGCGCGCGAAGTCAGCTGGCCGAACCAGAGAATGAATTCCGTTGCGCGCGCGCAGTCCACGCGGAATCAGTAGATACATGAAAAAAAAGTTTGTTTTTTTTTTCTTCCGTTGGTTTTTCTTTTCCCCTTTGTTTATTTATTTATTTTTTTTGTTGTTGTTGTCTTTCTTTTTGCTCTTTCCTTCTGTTTCGGTTTATTTTCAGCTTCGCAATAAAAAAGATCCCCTTCATTTTTTCTTTTTTTTTTTCTTTTCGCCACAAATCAAAAAATTGCGGCCCGTCGAAGAAAGCGCTCTGTCGAAGGGCAATTTTTGATATCGCCGTCTCCGTCCCACTTTCCTACCAATGCGGGCGTTTGGGGGACGGGGCGAAAAAAAAATTTCTCGATTTTTTTTGACTATCGCGATTTTCGCGGGCGTTCGCTTCTGAAAGAGATTGAAAGTTCCCTGCAACACAAGCACCTTTTTATTTTTTATTTTATTTATTTTTATTTTTTTTTCAAATGGAGAAAGCAACAAAACCCCATCAAACTATTTCAACAACGACGGTATCACGACACCAGAACAGCGTGCCAGCGGACGCAACGAGACCCAGCGCAACAACGTCGATGTCCTTGTCCTTCTTGCTCTTTTTCTTGGGCAGCCCCTGCGCGCCGTCGCGCGCGCGCCCCTCGCCGAGCGGGCCGACCTCCTCGGCGTGCGACACCAGCGTGTACACGCCGCGCGACAGAAACATGAACGACACCGCGTGCGTCGCCGTGCCCCCGCGCGCCGCTAGCAAGCCTGGAACCGCCGTTTCCAGCGCCCCCGAGTACACCACCCTGCTCTCGCACGACGCCAGCTTGTCGGAGAAGTCGCTTTCCAGCTCTAGGCTCCCAAACATTGGTTGCACTCGGAAGCATACATTGATTGGTTCATCTGTGGAGGAAGTGTTGCGAAAAAAAAAAAAAAATTTTCAACTAAGCACAGAGACGAAAAAGAAACAGAAAAAAAAACAAACACGCTACATCGATTATTGGTCAAAGTCCACTGAAACGTGATGAATTCATGCGCACGCACAACGTATCTGCTATTGGTTCGATCGACGAGAGGAGATATCGCGGAGGCATCCAATCGGGGTCCAGTTGCAATGGAAACCTCCTCTTGAACAACAGCATCGATCATGGTCTCATCTCGCAGCTCCACACTCCGGATACCCAGTATACTCCCGCTTCGCCCGCGTCCGCATGTCCATCTGGCAACAAGCCGACCGTACGCCCCAGGGACCAAGTTGTCGCCTACATCCTCCGCCGCCCCTGAAGACCCGCCAAAAACAAGATCGCTCAGATACTCTCCGGTGTGCGCATCGATTTGCGGGCCACGTCCAACTCCAAGTCCAACAAGGCATTCTCGGAGCCAGAAGCCACGTCGACGGAATCGCGTGTCTGTAAGCGACAGTGATTCAGACCTTCCGACCACAAATTGCTTCCAAGTTGGGAGGGGAATTGGTCGCAGCGTTAGTTCCGTAGGAAGGTAGATCCTCTTGATCGGCAAGAAAATTCTGTTGTTTTCGGTTACAAACATTTGAAAGTAATAAAATAACCTTTTGGTAGTTTGGGGATGTATAGTCGCTGAAATTGTCGCCACAGGTAATGATCCGATTTCGTCATCTATCAGCTCACCCTATGAGATAAATTTGCGCAATGCAACAACTAACCGTCATAGATATCAAATGAAATATCAAACGGCAAGCGGAGGATATTATGGATGTCAAACGAAAGCAAAAAATGGTCAGATGACAAGTTTCTGCCGTCCGTCTCAGTTCCAGAACTGAATGATAAATCATTGAGCCCAGATTGATGCACCACCATATCTTCCAGTGAGATTGCACGAGCGATTTCTCTGTCTTTCATAGCTAGAGTAGTCTCTCGATTGTTGATATGAAACACAGAAATGTTGTGAAGGTCAAACGGAGTTTCCACTTTCAAAATTATTGGAATCACAGATTGCCTGATGAAATACGTTTCTGTGGCATTGCCGTCGTCCTCAGTGATGTTCCCATATTCAAAAACAACAGTGCCACCCAAGCTGTGAAGCATTCAGTCAAATAAATAAAACGGAAGAATATCACAAACCATCTCCGTTTTCCAAATACACCGATCTTTACTTTTAGCCTCTCTTTTGGATTCAACATTGTTTCTATCCGTCGAAGTTCTTTCGGTGGGGAAATCCGAGGGAACAGAGACGACGCTCGACCGCTTTTCGAGTCATCAGTTTCGCCCTCCAACCAAAATGCTCGAATATTGTGCTCATACACGTCTCGTTCATAAATATCCTCAAGTCGCTCAACCGCGTCCGACGAATTGGATTCTGACGGGGATATATCCTCAACAAACCACACACTTATATGGTTCACAGGAACATCTCCAATGTTTTCCAATTCAAGTAGAAAACAAGATCTTGAAAAGATGAATTAAAAAGAGGTTCACCAATATTTGTTCACCTTTCTCCCTCGTACATCATCAGAGCACCTAGTTCTATGCCCGCCCCCTTTTTGACATCAATCAATGGAAGCTTTGGGAAAACATCCGCATGGACGAACCAGGATCTAGAATGAAAGAATTACACTTTTATCATTCCAATCTGCGTTTACCTGTCGTGCGGAATTCCTTCCACTGACTTTAGCGAATGTTTGCCAAACAATTCTCTTTCGTCTGGCTTCTTCCTTTTACCGTCCTTGGTTTTCCGAGACTTGTCATCCAAAACTTTCTTAACGGGGAAAATTTCCTCCTCCAAGCAGCCTCCGAACATTCTCACTGTCACGCCATGAATTTTTAAAGCGCCTGGGCTAAGAGGAATTCCGCAAACGCGCACGCGATGCGCGCGAGAAAACGCTGGTATGACGGAAGACGCTTGTTTGGGCTGAAATTCAACTCCAGATGTTCTTGCCAAGAGCGTTCAGAAATCAGAAAAAATCTTCCTCACTTACAATAGCATAATGGACTTCAATTCCAAATCAAAGGCAAATGGATTTGCCAACACCAAATCTACATAAGCAACTTCGCCGGCAACAAACACAGCATTTTTCTGGCTTTTGGTTGTTTTCGGGTTGTGTAAGAATACATCCTTGACGCCAACTTTCTTGTCCGGTGTGTTCTCCAAACGCGATTTCGGATGCGAGACTGGTGTCAATCGTTGGGGCAAACTGAAAATGAATAAATTAAACAAGAAAAATTGAAAAAATTGAACGACTCGTACGGAACAACGACAATCTTCCGCAAAACAGGGATTCCAGCAACACCACCCGCAATTCCGCGAACCATGACAGGCAAAGACCTCGTATTATATTCTCCGCGAGTTTTATTCCTGGGAATGTATGCTGATTTTGCAACGGTTTTTAAAATAACGGCCTCCAAATGATCCGCAGCGTCCTGTTGGTCAGCTTGTGACAAGCGGCGCCCGAGCCGTCGAAGCATACGAATAATGAAGTATATTGTGTAAGGATGATCTACAGGAACGAATATTAAGTCAGATCTTTTCTTTGGCATATACCTTCCACAGCTTCAGCTGCTTGAATGCATTCCTTAAAAACTTGAATTTGAAGGGCTGACCACCCAAATCGAAGTCTTGGCGCTTTCACTATCCGACTTCTTGCAGTATACTTGCTAGAAAAGTCTTTCTCATGAGTTGCTTCGGTTTGTAAATCTATCTCGTTGTCAAAATCGTCAAGCCAATCTTCTTCATCGTCTGAGAATGAAGGCATAAGAAAACCGGATTGGAGATTTTGGCTTCTGTTCGCTTTTGGGAAGAAAATTATTGCTTCGTTCAGAACATGGTTCCTACTTCTAATTCGTAAGCCAAACACCTCGCACACGCGTTTGTAGCATTGAATAACGCCAGTCGTATGCTTCCCCACTGTATCGTTGAGATCACCGTCCGAATTCAAGCTATTGTCGGAGACCGAAGTCGAATATCCACGAACGGATATCGGACCTCCTTTCTCCTCTGAATGCAATTGTTCCCTTTTTCCAACATCCAACATTCCCATTGCCGAGATCCGTGCTGGAAGTCCACTCCGGTTTGTAGAGCCAATCTCAGGAGGGCTGTTAAACAAACTGTGTCGCAAAGTTGAAAATACAGCGAGATTCATCTCTCGCAAAAAGAAGGCATTCTTTCTGAACGCATGTCAAAACCGGGGTGCATAACTGTCAAAAATACCTTCGAAACCCGATACTGCCGTAAATAGCAGCGATGTGGCCCAATGCTGACACCCTGTCCGAGACAGAAACAAAGTCAGGATATTGGGATAACAACATATGGGCTTTTATAAGCCAAGTTCCGACATCGACTTTCGAAGCACCGATGCCGTTATTGAAGACAATGTCTCCAGTATTCGCAGTGCTCAGTAGAGATCCGTCAGTTCCTTGCTGAGACTGACTGACAACAGAAGGAGTGGCCGATCTCGCACCACCAGACGCCGGGCGCGTTTTAGATGCGGCCTGAAGAAGGGCAGGGCCTGGTCGTCGCAAATCTTCCACACCAGAAATCACAGAATCATCGACCGCTAACGCGGAAGGTGCCAGACTGATTCCTGCTCCGTTCACAAGGTATTCCGAGAACGTGTAGCGATTCATGCCGCGAAGTACGCGCGCCACGCGAATGCAAGCGAGTACAGGAAGAATCGGGATAACACTACTGCCCCCGGAATTCGTGCCAGAATTTGTATTTGGTTGCTGGGCATTCCTAGCAGCAACTGTTGCACGTTCATATATTTGGAGAATCACGCGATGGCGATCACTGACTTCTGCCAAAAAAGTTCGAAGCGGCAGTGATTTCAGAATTAGAGGCGATTTTAGTACTGACGAAATTGTTGGAATCTCGAGCGATGAATTCGATTTTCGGGCAATATTCTCGGAAGACATTCGTAAATCCGTCGGCTGCAGGATCACTTGTGAATTTTTTCACAAAATGAATGCGTACCCCAATCCCGGCTTTGTTTAAAAGGTGAATCAGAATAGCTGCCTGATACGATTCTAACGCTGCCGCCCACCACAAAAAATCGCCATTCTGCTTCAGGAGTTCAATGCAATTTTGATATCTGAAGTGAAAGTTGTAAGAATATTGAAATTGGCAGAAAGGCATACGATTGCAGTGCGATATCAACTCGACCAGCCATTAGAAATAAATCCGTTGTAAGTTTCAAAGCCCTTCCAGGCGTTCTCTTCTTGTTTCGCTCCGCATTACTTGCAATGGCAGCGGCTCCCCCACTATTGATACTTTCGGCGATGGAAGAAGCCAGTCCGTTTGTTTGGCCCCGAGATGCGGCATTCCCAGAAACATTCGCAGCAAGATAATTCGGCGGTGTCGGGCCGAGAATAACAGGGCGGCTTTCGATTTGCTTCACCTGTCGACTGTGATGAACTGGATGATAAAACTCAAAAACAGTTCCCAACCAGACTTCCAAAAGCGCGAAGAAGCTCCGAGGCAAAAGAAGTAACCAAGGAATCTACTAAAGGGGACTGCCTTTCCGTGTCATCAGTGACACAATACACACCCGTCGACGCTGAGAAAGTCGCGTTCGCGACAGTGACAGACTCTGGTGAAGGATCAAATACAAAGCAGCGATTCACGAGAGACGACGGGTATCTCTTTGTGATCTCTGAAAAGGCTTCAGCGGTCTCTGAGAGGAACGTAGAGCTCGGCGACCACGATTCATCTGCAAGACCGATCACACCCATCGTCCGAGTGTGCATTTGATAATCCGCACGGAACACTTGACTGTGGTCGACAGACGTGACGAAGTCAAGGAATAAGCAACCCGCGTGCCACATTACTCCTGATGTCATAACTCATCAGCACAGGAACCCAATAAAAAAAATAAGGGCCTCTGACGCAACTGTTGGTAGGAATTGTATTCTCTGGAGAGAGATAGTTGCGATACTCGGCGGGCGTAGCATCGCGGACTGGGACAACGGCAAGCGGAGCAATACGGTCAACCAGCCGTCGGAACACGTCCTCGGCTGAGGGGTGCGCCGTTCGTGCTGACTGCGGCAAAAGCACAGGAACAAGGACTATGCGGATACGCGCAGGCTCGAGCAGGGGAAACTCTGCCTCATCGTCCGTGTCGGTATTGGCCGGGGGCATCTCGAGACTTTTTCGCTTGCGCACAGACCGACCGGGGCTTCTGTAAACATAACAGCGCTGACGACTGCCACGCCATGCCATACGTGGCTCCTCATTGTGTAGCGTCAGCAGCGCGGCTGCCCATTATTCAAAATACATTGCGAATACAACAATGGCTGGCAGCCCTGGCCTATGCTCGTCAGGCGCGGCATTCGCAATTCTGAGCATCGCCATCAGCATACTGTCACCAGCTTGCCTTGTTTCTGCGGAGTTCACGTGTTCGTTGGAAGTGCCAGCCAATTCCCGAACGTCGGAAAGCTATCGCGTGGAAGCTCTGCCGGGTCAGCCATCGCCTCTTCAATATCCACTGCAACAATTTGCTGGTCTTATTCCAACGGTCTGTCTTTATTTATGAACGCGTGTACTCAATCGCCAAAGAAGAAAGGCCTTCAAGATCCAAGCGAATTTTTTTTTTGGTACTACCCATCATCCGACACATCATCCACAGACCTTGTTGTCTGGCTCAACGGTGGTCCTGGATGGTAAATTTGCAAATTCCTGGCTATTTTGACTGGTGAAAACATCAAGTTCCTCAATGTTCGGAAATTTCATAGAAAACGGACCTCTTCGAATAAATCCTGACGGGAGTTTATCTGTTAACGAACACAGCTGGCATATGCAAACGAATATTCTTTATGGTATGACTAACTTGATTTGAAAGCATCAAGTGTTGATTTGATATAGTTGAACAACCACTTGGGACAGGATTTTCTGTTGACCGAGGGGAAGGAAATGCTCCACATTCCGAATATGATGTACAATGAAGTTCTTAATTCTTTGACTACGAACTGACATTGTCCAGGTTGGATCCCAGTTTTTCTCTTTTTTAAACGGATTCTACAACGTATTTCCGTCGGCAAGAAACTGGAGCTTGTATCTTATGGGAGAATCTTATGCAGGAGTGTATGTTCCATTCATTGCTGGAGCAATTCAATTTTGCAACAATCTTCCCGGAGCTAATAAGGTGATAGTTCCAGCCTGAAGGTTGATTCTCAATATATTGCAGATGAATTTTCGGGGAATCGGTGTCGGAGGCGGCGTGTTGAATTTCAAAATACAAGAAAGTTTCGCAAGCAAGTTCCAGCTTAATAAGGTGCCTCTCAACTAACATAACTTCAATTCACTAGGCGCAGTTAACCAATTTGACTATCTGAATGCAATTCAGTTGTTCAAGAGCCCGGAAGACGATTCTGTGAGAAATAGTTTCGGTCTGCTAGCTGAAGATTGCCGCAATATTCAGCTTTCACAAGCATTTGATGCTCCGTATCATTGTGATATGTACAGTGCTCTTCAGGCCTGGTACGACTCGAAACAAACTCCTGCTGGCGAAACCAAATTGTGCATCAATTTTTACAATATCCATGGCCCCCCCGTACCGTGCGACAGTGGCTCCAACGGATATTACCTTGAAGAAAATCAACTTAGTGCTCTCTTCAATGTCAGCGCCATTCTTTGTTATAAAGGGTAAATATGTTTTCCAGACACGGGATCTACGAAAAGCTGCTCACTTGGAGCCAAACTTGGACAATTTGACGTGGACAGAATGCTCAAATATATCAATTACTCTATTTGGGGACTCATTCGGCCCCAGTAGTGACTCGGTTTGTTCTTTATGTTTAATTTATTGCAAGTATTTTGTTGAAAGCAATCCAGTTCCTCCCCACACTGGTCGCTGAAGGAATCAAGGTCTTGATTTGGAGCGGGGAGTTTGATTTTGTCGTTAACTACGTGGGAACGGAGGAAGTCCTTGGCAACCTCACCTGGGGTGGACTGACAGGCTTTTTGAAAAATTCATCAGAATGGATTGTGGGCTCAAATGTGGCGGGAAGAATGTGGTCGGAGCGAGGCTTGACATGTAAATTGCTGTTCACACATTTGTAGTGAACCTTTCACAGACGTCCGGGTGAATGGCGCTGGACACATGGTACCGGCCGACAACCCTACAGGTGGTGCTGCCTTGTTGCAAGAGCTTCTCGGAGTGCCGCCGAGATTGGACGATGTTTCAAATAAGAGACTTGAAATAGCCAGCAGCGCAAACGATCTGCGTTTGGGGATACTGGGTGCATGCATTTTTTGTTTAACATTGATGATTGTTGCATGAAGTAAAGCCAAAGTAACATATTTACTTCCGAAGTACTCGAAAAAAAAAACTAACAACCAATTGGTGTTGGAGAGATGTTCGTGCAATTTGAGAATTTCGGTGTGATATTAATGTTACTGAACTGAAAGTCCGAGCACATTCCTGGAGTGCACAGAATGAAGGTACTGTACGCGTTGCCGAACGAGTTTGACGTGACGGTTCCTTGGAAGTTGGTCGCGGTGACGTTAGAAATAGTGATTGTGCCAGACGGAACGTTCGTAGGTCCACCGTTTTTATAATCCTGTCTAATACAGATCCCCATCGCTGGCGGATCGTCGGAGTTGGTTGCTTTGTAAATGTTCTTCAGAATAATATTCTCGTAGATAATGCCAGAGACTGCCGCGCCAGAAGAACCAGCATCAGTTTTGATTCGCATACCATTCAAAGAATCTTGGACCGTGCAGTTCTTTACATGAACGTTACTGACGTTATCCCCACTTCCAATAGATCCGATTGAAATACCGTGGCCTCCAATGCATGTATTGTTGAAAAAGTTAACGCCAGTAGCAGTTTTGATGGCAAGGCAATCATCCTGATTATGCACCCACGAGTTCTTGATGTTAATATTGGTACCAGAAACGTCGAAAGCGTCTGTGTTGTGGCCGTAGGTAATTCCAGAAGACATAGGCTTGTCGCCAGCACTGTTGTCCATGATGAAGCTGTCGATTGTAGTGTCCGATGCCTTAACAATGAAACAGTGCACGGGCGAGTTCAGAACCTTGATACCCTTGAGAAGCGAGTTGCTAGTAGTTTTGATGCTGAGCATCTTTGGCTTTCCTACTCCACCATTCCCACCGAGACCATCCCAGTACGCGGCACCATTACCATCAAGAATGGCGGGGTTGGTTGGGTCACTCAAAAATTGAATGCCGGCGCCGCCAATACTCCATAAGTAGTCACTCTTGGTGAGACTTGTCGAGTGTGCGAACGTGATGGTTCCGCTGACGGTTACCACGGCACCAGCCCGAAGATTAGACCAATCGATCACACTTTCTGCTGGAACAGTAAATGGACCTTTTACAAGAATACTGCTGCAAGACTTGTAGGAGGACAGCTGAGGATAACTTGTGAAAGTGCATGACGAGGCAGCAGCGGTGGTAGTAGTCTTGGTTTTGGTTGAGGTGGTCGCGGCCAGAGCACTCGAGAGAAAAGTGAATACAGCAAGAATCTTCATTGTTGTTCGTCGGTTTTGTTAGTGTGCAGCAGGTATTGCCTTTTAAGTTTTCCGTGTTATCAAAAAAACTGCGGGTCATATGACTGACTGGTTTCCAAGTGAGAATGATTAGAACCTGATTTCAGAATGATATCAATCGCATTGATTTTTGCATGGATACCAGTCTGCTTTCATGGCGAAAGGCAACGATTGACGCCCGAAAAAAAGCAGACTGATATCCATGCAAAAATCAATGCGATTGATATCATTCTGAAATCAATGTTCAACCCTGCGCACATCCGCATTTAACGGGCGTTCAGATGTAACAAGATCATTCGAGGAAGAAAGTTGTTGTTTACGTTCTTTGTAACAAAATCCGAGCCAACAGTTTCGTGTGATAAAGGAATTTGAATCTGAGGATGACGGTTTACACAGGGAACTGCGCCGTTTTAAAGATAGGGCAATCCACGATTGCACCTCTACGACTCCGCTGACGCAACCGAGGCGTAATGTGGCACTATCACTTACGAGAAATGAAGCACGAATTCTCTGTTGACCCAACGTTCTTCCGAATATCAACCTATTGTCGTTTCAAACATATGACAGGAAACAGAGATTAACAGCCTTCAATTGCCATGGAATAACTCGTCATTTGGTTTTGAAACCGGAGTGAAGTGATGCAGAGTGGCTCATTTCTTCGTGAACCTTTGCAAAATCATCGCAGAATTAAAAACAAACTCGTCAGAAGCGGAGTTTGCGGCATAAACGAACCGGGCGGCGACGACAGCACGCACGCACTCACGCACTTGCACACTCACATACGACCGTTTATTCTGCAAGTTGATTAGCATTCCGGCCTTCGTCTGGTTGCATCTGTGTTTGTTGACCGGCGGGAAATGCGAAAGGCCGTGACTTTCAACGAGGTTAGATACTAGACTCCTGCCCATCTATTCCTTAACTTGGCCCTCTCTTTTGGCTTCTGCTTGGTTCAGGTCGTCCTCATACGGTACGTTGATCCAGCATGCGACTACGACCGGTCTCCCCTCGCACCAGCAGTACTGTCACGCTCGGAGCTTCTTGACTTCCTCCGAATGCGAGCGCAAATGCATCTGGCCGCTTCCGCTGCTGTTGCTGAGGCGTGTGCTCGGGCGCGTTCGTCCGAGGATTTTCATGGTGCCAAGCACCTTTTTAGCTGTTTTTATCCCTCTCGCAAACCATTTGTCGAGGCCCCTTCCTCCGCCGTTGCATGGCCGTGCACTTTGACTACTGCAATGACAACTGCGAGATCAAGATATGACTATGCACCATATCGGCCACTGCGCAATCGTTCCCTGTTGGACACTACTGTACCTCCTATTTTGGTGCCTTCTCTGTCCCCGCACGCTTTATCAGCTCCATGCTCTCCATCAACTGATAGTGAAAGTGCATCGTCTGTCAGTGGGCTTCTTGGCGATGGTCTTTTGACGGACCGTCCAAAGAAGACTGAAATGGATCTCGAACCTGCACACTTTTTGCCACAAACCCGCGGAGGAAAGTTTGGAGCCATCGGTGGGCAGATATATTCCGATGGAAATACTGTGGCTGCTGGCGGCACCAATGTTCCTTATCCATTCGAGTTCTCGCATTTTGGCGGACATGGAAATAATGGCTTTCTGAATGAATTTTACAAGTTGCAAGGGTGGATTATTTGAATGTGTAATGATACTATCCACGCTCTTCTCTCAAGGGTATGTTATATCGTCTCTGTATTTTTTCCCTTTTCCCCTTCACACATTCTTTGCATGATGCGGCGATATTTTGCATGTTTGGAGTTTTGACCTTTTTTGGTGTTCGTTTGAGGTTCTGAGCTATTATTGAGGGGGTGATTTTAACCATGTCAATCCGAAGTGGCGAATTGCGTCCGCGGGATATGGTTTATGGTTTTGCAGTTTGTAAAAAGACTTTGTATTTTCTATTCTGTTGCTGAAGCGTGTGTGTTTCTGTCGGTGTTTTGGTTGCTTGTGCAGTTGTGGTCGAGAAAATGGAGCAGTTTATCATTGACTCAAATGGGCAACGCTGCGTCTGCCCTGCCGGTGCCAAACGGGACCGCTGCCGCAGCAACAGCAGCAGTGTCACCCTCAAAGACGACTCCTGGTCGTTCCGGTGGCTTTTCTGCGGCCTCAACTGATTCGCTCAACTCTGGTCTTGCTGCCCTGGTCGCGAAGATATCTGCAGCCCAGGCTGCCGCCGCGGTAGCTGCGCAATCTCCTCAGCCGACGGCTACTCTGTCGCCCGCGGCCCTCGCATCTCCTGGTGTGCCTCCGCTGCCTCAGCCATCGGTAACGTCTCCTCCCGCCGCCTCCGCCCGAAACGCCTCCACCACCATCTCTGGTGCACAGGCCGAGTATGTTCTCGCAGGTGCATTATTGCCAGAGATGCGTGCACTTCCAAACGCGAAAACCGTGCGCGTCTTTGTTGCAGCTGGAGCAGGTTTGGGATGGTTTTTGGTTCCCAAATGCTGAATCGCCGCAAGACTTCTCCAACGAGCGCGACGAGCTCGTTCGGCGCGTATGGCCTGCGCTCGCTCGGTTCTGCGTTGCGATTGGTCTGGACTTCGCAGTTGTGGACTTGTACGTTTTGCAATTTTCTCGATTAAGTCTCCTCATGCTGTTTGCAGCGAATGGAATGTATCTGACATAGATATACATGCAAACAAAGAAACCGAGGTTGGTTTAGATGATTAGGGCCTTCTCGAAACGGAACTAAAATTTTCCATCAAATTCTAATTTTGTTTTGACAGCGATCCTTGTCTAGACTAAGCGACGCGCTAACGGACTCTACGATAGCAATATTTGTAGGTTTTCTGGGTTAGTTCTTGCTTCGTCGGGTCCTGTTTCCCTTATCCTTATTCAGGTGATAAGTATGGCCCCGCAAGTCTTCCGTCCTCTTTAAGTCAGTCCGAATATGAAGCGATCAAAGAATCCCTTCTATCCAGCGCAGATACCAAGCATTTGGTCGCACAACTGCTCGATATGTGGTATATCTTGGACGAAAATTCTGCAATAGAAAGTACTGGATCGTATGTTTTACAGCCTATTTCGCGTATCATGGGAGCCCTTATGAATGATCCTGACCATCGTGAAGATGCAGAGCAGGCCTGGGAATTGGTACGAAAACAAATTGTAGCGGCCGTTGGCAAAAAGGAAGATGCGGGGAAACCTGGTGCCGCAAGAGTTGGGCGCAGTTTGACGGACTTAATGATCACCCTGGCGACAACGCGAGGTCGACGGGACTCCGTATTTTGTTTCCAGTTGCGTCCAGCCCTCCTTGTTTTTCGAAGGTTTTGATTTTTAATTTTTACAGGCGCACCTTTCTAGATCTCAAACGCACTGCCATGGAGAGCCCAGCCCTAGCAGCCAAATATATAGATGTTGATGAACTGTCTGCGTCACCCACCTCGCGGTCACTACCGCAACTTGCAAAAGATGCCAATGCAGCCATAACGCGTTTGCGCTCCAAGCACCGAGCAACTCGCTTCTATGCTATTCCATGGCGTGCAGATCTCGGTGGATTAAATACTTCCCGCGAACCGATGCATGCCAATTACCTTTCCGCATTGTGCGAAGACGTCGCGCGCGCCGTTTCCGAGAGCATTGTGAAACAGATTGGCGTCCCCGGAAGAAGTGCGGGTGGGCCTTCCAGTTTCGGAAAGTTTGGCTGGGTTCTAGACGAAGTTGTACGGCACGGTGTTGCCGTCTTGGAGGAGGCAGAAAGATTTGTTGGAAGGAAGGAACTTTTGGAAGAAATTTCGGATTCATTCTTGAACAACTTGGGCATGAAAGTTTTGGTTTTGTTTGGTAGTATTTTGTTTTGCTATTGGCCTTCTAATTTCTCTTCATCAATACAGGACCTACTGGGGTGGGGAAAACGGCATTAGCTTCTAAAATCGCCGAAACAATTTATAACACGCAGCCAGAATCTGTTATCGTTTCTCGCCTCATTGGCACTTCTTACCAATCGATGGATTCTATTTCTCTGCTTCGGTCAATATGTGCACAAATCGTCAGTGTGTATGGTATTACAGAACTTAAAGACAAAGTCGAATTCGAAGCCTCAGTTAATGCGGAAATCTCTGAAGCAACAGGCCAACCGTCGCTGTACGACAAGCTAGGGAACTTGGATCTTTGGCCTCCCACAACCTATGAAGGACTGAAGACAGGATTCGAGATTGCACTGAAACTCGCCGATGAATCCAGGCCCCTGGTGTTGGTTTGTTGACCCTAACCCTTTTTTCTCTTCTAATTTTTGTTTTGTACCCATGTGCGATTGAAGACATTGGACGGTATTGACGAGCTTTCAATTGATGATGCTGGTCGAACCCTTGAATGGCTTCCAGCGGTCTTACCTCCTCATATAAAACTGATTCTTTCGGCTTCGTCGTCATCGCATAAAAGCAGTACCTTTTCTGCCATTAAACTGTTGTACCCAAGCTGGAACGTTGCCGAGCACAAATACATCGAAGTCCCCACTCTTAATAATGCTGATGTGGAGGATATGATCGGTCGGCTGATGAGGCGGGACTTTCGCAGTCTACAGCCATCGCAGAAGTTGATTTTCACAAGTAAATGCCGTGCAACAAAAATGCCGCTGTATATTTACACAGCATGGACGTTACATGCTCGCAAGTGGAGCAGCAATGAGAGTGAGAACGTTGTACGACAAGCCATGCATGCGGAAACGGTGCCGGGACTTGTCGAAGACTTTTTCGAAATGCTTGAGGGAAGGCTCGGACGGTACTTCGTTGCACGTGCTGCCGCATACATCACGGCCGCTAAGCAGGGCGTGTGTCGGACAGAGCTTGAGGATTTGCTGTCATTGGATGAGGCAGTTATGAATGAAGTATTTAAGGTTTGGATTTTTAATTTTCTCTTTGATGATTCACACCAGGGGGTAATAGTTTCACGCGACGCCAATAAGGCGCATCCCCCCTGTATATGTGGAACGATTTGTTGAAGAACTTGGTGATTGCTTGGTGCAAAAGCAGGTTCACGGTGTTCGTGCGATATTCTGGTCGGCACTACTTCTTGATCATCTAAGGCCAGAAGACTAACGAAAATAACGTATAGGTCACATCCGCAAATATCGCGTGTTGCTGAAGACCGGTATCTGGAGCAAGGTCAAGCTGGCAAGATTCACAGTATTTTTGTCAGCTATTGGGAAGCGAAATTCGCTAAGGACCCAAAACCGTTCCAGGACTGGCGCGACTTAATTTCCAGAGCAGAGCATCGATACGTAATGGACCAGTCTCTGCTCATTTTCGGGAAGCCGAACGTGCGTCGTATGTCGGCTGTTGTATGGCACCAGTTGAGTATGGGTCCCTCAGGCTTCCGGCAAGCTGCAAAAACCTTGCAGGATATCTCACACCTTGGTACTGCTGTTCATGGAGGATTACTTTGGGATGTGCTGGCTAGTTATCGATACGCCATGTCGTTGGATTACGCAGATCCGGGAATCATTGCTCAACTGAACGATTGTGAGATTTCGGTTATAATGCGTTTGTTCTGACATTTTTTTTCCGAGATTACCGATTTCTCCTGGCACATGCAGAAATTCTGTTGCATGATCCTGGCCGTCTGGTTCCTGTTGCGGTTAATCTGTACGAAGGCTCTGTTGTCGCAGAAGAAGCTAGAAAATGGATACTTGCAAATTCACCTGGCCTTAACTGGATCGAATGGATAAATAGGCCAGCTGCCCGTGGAGAGCCGATCGTGACCCTTCGGGGAATCGACAGTGGAGTGGCGAATGACGTGATGACCGTCACCGGCCGGGACACGTATGATGAGCGAGTAGTCCTTGCTGGGGTGCGCACGTTCGACAACCAACCAGCAGTTTTCTTGTATGACATGGAACAGGTTGAGGCGTCCGGCGTTGGTGGGGGCAAGGCAAGGCTATTAGCCAAATGCAACTTCTTGTCGAATAATTCGTATGGCGAAATACTAGAGGAAGGTGTCGCACTTGTTTGTTCATTTTCGCGTGCTGGAACTCAAATTGCAGTTGCGGGACGCTCCGTGGTGATCATGGATGCTATGGATCTGGAGATCCATAAAGTTGGTCGAGATCCCACACTTCCGCAAGGCGACTTGATCACTTTCATTGCATGGACCGCGAAGGATGGATGTATTGTTACCGCATCAGATGGCTCTATGCCTGGAAGACTTGGTTTATGGGACGCAAAGTCGCTAATCCTTCTCAGAGTAGTTGAAAATTCGAATCCAAGACAGCCAATTGGATCGACTTTTTCGACATTTGGTTTCTGGGACGAGAAGAAAGGATCTTTTGTTGTACTTGACATCGATGAATTCGCCAGCGACCCGGACTCAACAGACAATGTTCAATTCATTCACAACAAGCCACACACCAACCCCCCACCAGACAATAGCGCGCGATTCGCTATGTCATTTGGAGGAGGCTATACCATTATTGCTGAAGAGACTGGGCAAGGCTATTTGCTGATTGATATGAACGGGAAACGCCCAGTGGCAAGGCTGGAAATTGAAGTTGATATGGTTCGTTACATTTCGATTGCGCATGACGGGAAACGCGTAGCAGTGGTTCCAAATGACAACAAAGTCATTTTCATACACGGCATTACGCAGGAATCCAAACCCTCCAAGGAGTCGAACTTATACACCTACCAGCATCTGGGAACTATTCTTGGAGTGGATCCTCAGATATCGGACGGTCATGCCATCAGCTGCCAATTTTCCCGATCTGGCAAAACCATACTCACCGATGGCGAGTTTGGTTCTGTACGTGTGTGGAGCGTTAACGAACTTGGAGACCACGCAACAGTGACTTTTAAGTCCACGGTTGCGACAGCATTTCAGACAGTTATGCCTGTCAGGAACGCGAGTCATTCCTCTGGTTATATGGGATGGGCTGTCAATGAAGATTACGCTGCTGTTTCCTTCACGGACAAGCGGGCCGTCAATGTGCTGCAAACCACGAATGTCTCCACGGCAAAGAAAGCTCGCCGTGTTGGATTTTCGCGGAAGGATGTTATCACAGGATTCGCTTCGCATTCTACGAAGCCGATCATTGCTACAGTAACCAACAACGGAAACCTCACGTTGTTGTACGCAGAGCAGGCATACCACGAAAAAGGGTGGACAGGAACGATTCGCTCCGTTTTGTCGCGTAGGCGCGAGAGCGGATACAAAGTTTCATTTAGCGTTATGAAAGAAGGGCTCATCAGCCCTTCGAGTATCGCATTCCTCGATTCTGCATCCGCTGTTGCTGCTGGTGCTACTTCGACAGATTCTGGTCAGACTCTCAGTTTTGCTGTGGGTTATGAAGATGGTTCGGTGTCGATTTGGGATTGGATCTCCTCAAATTCCATCGTTGACTTGTCACCAACAGTGACTTTGAAGCTAAAAACGGGACGCATTAGCTCGATTGTTCCCACAAACATCCAAACTAGTCGAAGGCTAGCAATAACCATCGATGACAGTGTTTTGTTACTGTGGGATGGTATTTCTTCAGATCCGAAATCTGTTGTAGTCTTAGTGCAGCAGGAAACCCCAGACCCGTCAGTCATGAAGTCGTCCGCGAAAATGAACACTAGAAGATCAGTTACAAGTATCAGATCAATTACGGAGCTGTACGAGCGCAATTCAGACCGACCGATTCCGGTTGCGTTTTCAAACACTCAAGAGCAACTGCTTGCGACTGGCGAAACGGATGGTGAAATCACAATTTGGAACACCGAAGCCAAAGTCAAAAGAAACCTGCTGATTCATACAACTGATATTCTGCCGGCGCCGATCTCAGCCATCGCCTGGGCTTCAGATGACGCTGCTCTCGTGTCGATGACTGACGATAAGCGGATTGCGATCCACAACACTGTTACGGGTAGTGTCGTGTGGATCCATGATTTGTGGATGATAACTAGCAACGTCAAAAGTGCCAGTTTTGCGAGTGGTGCTCGAGAACTTTCTGTTCTGGACCATGAATCTGGATTAACTTGCATTCGACTTCATGGTGAATGGCCGACAAGCTCAAACGCGGACGTGTTTTCACCAATCAGAGCGTCAGATTCGAACAACCACCCTTCAATCAAACACAAAACGGCATTCCCTCTCGCGCCTGATCCGGAATTCGCAGAATTCGCAGATTGGTCGGACAGTATCAAAGACAAGTTGTCAGAAAGCCGCGCAATCAAAAATAGCCGCTCAACCTATCACTGGGAACTCAGCACTGGCTCCAACATGCACGGGCACGTTGGCCTTATTCGACTTACTGACGGGCTTCCTCGCGGATGCTTCGAGGTTGTGTGTAACGTTGAGGTTCCCGCTGCATCTGACGAACCACTGATCCCACTCAAATTTGTATGCTGGAGTTCGGGTGACGAGGAAGTTGTGGACCCTGAGCTAGACGTAGTCCATGGCTTCACTCGCTTGTTTCCAGTTGAGGAACAGAAGTTACTGGCAGGAAAAGGAAATGTTTGCTTAAGGCTTGGGTTTATCAAAACTCCTTGCCGCTTGAAGTCCTGCTGCATTGATTTGACACGAATTCCTGGAGGAGGTGATCCTGTGCCTTGTGGGGACGTTCACGTGAGGATTTTTCTTTTTTTTTTGTTGCGCAGTACTTGAGCTAATTCCTAATTTGTCTCAGTTCCTCCCGGTTGATGCCAGTCAATACCGAAGCGAGTATGATTGTCCCCAGGATCTTGCAGACGCCTTCGATCATTTATCAGTCGATTTCGATGAGTTCGAACGATCTCAGGGACGCAACAGTTTCCACAGTGTAGTTACTGGCCAGCAGGAGTTAGCAGATTTTCATCAAGGAGAGGACTTTGCAGACTTGATTATCCAGAATCCACATGAAATCACTGTGAATTCTAAGAAAACCGAGTTGCCTGCAAGCAGCGGGGACATTATGTGGGAAATCGACGATGAAGAGCTGTCTCCTCGCAGTGGCAGTGTCGTTTTGGATGGCAGGCTAGGCGTTGAAGAAGATGCTGACGTTGTGGGTGCGTTTGAAGATCTCAGTGGCAGGCGTGGCGGTGGCAAGAAGAAAATAGGAAACCGCAAGAGCATGCGCATGAGCGTGCTTGAAGGTATTGCGGGTGTTCGCAGTGGCGTGACAGGTGTTGTCGGCGGTATTCTGAGTAATATCCCGGGAGGGGCAGCCGTCGCTGCCAGCATGAGTGCCGAAAAGCAGCTACAGTCGCAACAGCAAAATCAAACACCGGGTGAACAACAGCAGTCTGCGCGGCCTCGTATCTCCCCGGAAGATATAGCACGAGAAATGGAGGAAGCGCGCAGAAAAGGCCACGAGCAGCAGCGGCTCTTTGAGGAAGCCGACGAGCGGCGCGCTGCGCAGGCGGCCAAGCAACGTGAATGGATGGCGCGGCAGCTCGAGATGGAGAATGACGCTAAGCGGCGCGATGCACTCATGCGAATGCAGCGCGAAGCGCGCGGCGGCGCCTCTTGGGACGCTGACCTTGCTGAAGACGATCTATTTGACGATCCGGAGCTCGAAGATGTTGACGAGGACGTCAAGATTGCAGCCCGCAGAATGATGCATGCCATGCTTGAAAAAGAAATGCTTCGCGATTTGGAGGAGGAAAACGGAAGTGATAGCGACGGCTTCTGAAATTTGATGAAAGTGTGAGTGAGTATATGCGCGTGAGCTGATTTCTTTGTTGTCGTTTGTCGTTTATTTTTTGTAAGCTCGTTTTCATTCTTCTTTGATATCTTGATGATCAAACAATTGGTGTATTCTGCCTTCGTTGAATTTTGCTGCGGCTGCCTTGTATGATTTGCACATTGGGGCGAGAAAGCTGCACAGGGGACAGCCGATTATTTTCAAATTCCTTGGGGCATGGCGCCCGTACTTCCAAAATATGCTTGTAATCGTCACGCAATACACGAACATCCCCCAGTTTCAACACCTGCTGGTCTATTTCACAATAGTACTCTGGTTGAGTCTTCGCTGTTACGCCAACGCGAAACCGGCCATGGGAAGCAGGAACAGGATCAGCAGACTCCACAAAACGCTGCCACATATGGCGAACACCAAGTATACTCCACTTGCCCAGTAAGGCCACAATAATAGGATAATCAGAGGTAACGCCAGAGTAACCGGCGGAGTCGCGGGCATGAGCAGCCATCGCAAGCGCATGCAAACGGCGACACATGATCGCCACGCGTAGATCCACAAGATAGTACCTCTCTTTCGGGTGCAGCATGCACCACGCGCGTAGATAGCGCTGCTGCGCGTGTAGGTCTTCATCCGAGTCAATGCTGGACGGCATAGTGAGGCGGTACAGCAGTCGGCTCGCAGCGGTGGAACGTACGTTTTCAAGAGGCGGTAGCGAGTAGAGTGATGTGAGGGTGGAAATGTGCGAGGCAAGGGCGTGGTCTGTTTTTTTTTTTATTCGGGCTTAATTTACTTGCCATAGAAGAAACGGACAACCAACTTGGGTTTGCAAGGCAGTTTGAGTCCACGTCGATAGCTTTTGTCAACGCGCTTGCGCTTCGAGCGGCATCCAGACATATTTGCAGCGTTTCTTTGACTGCTGCTGCTGACGAAGTGGAGTTTCCGATTGCTGGCGGGAACGCAAACAGATGCGAGCCCGAACGAACCATTTCTTCGGCTAGAAAACGCGGTAGAGGCTCAGCCTGACTTGCGGTGTCAGGCGAGTGAAGCATATCCGCAGATGATGTCAATGTATGTAAATGCGACTGCATTCGTGAGACAGAAGTTTCAATAGCTACAATTTTCGGTCGAAGATCGGTAATGGCTTGCATAGAGCGGCGGCCTGAGTCCAGGGCTGAGGCAGAAGATGACGACGACAGTGCGATGAGATGCACACGCACGCGCGACCGTGGCAGACACAGCGGTAGCTCAGACAGAGTATTCCAGTCCAAAGAGCCTCCTTGCGACAGAGCGGCAGGTGTCGATAGCAGCCTGCGGCACCGCGCCTCCACGAAGTTGCTTATGGTAATCCGTGGTGTCATCAACGACAAAGTTGAGGGGAATTATTGTCGACCGGATTACTGGCACGTCAATTCGCTGTCTGCGAGCATTCACTGAAATACAAATTGCTGAAGCGCCGTATTGACAGATGCGTATGAGACGCAAGAGCGAACGAACTCCAGGTCATGAATAGAACAATGAACAGATGTATTGCATAGAGACACTAAGCATGCCAGGGCACGCATTAATTTATGGATGCAATGCGTATGCATCCGCAATCCAATTCCATTGTCATTGATCGGTGAAACGTGCGCAAGTGCGTGATTATTGAATTGATTCATCCGTCGCCATCCATCTCGCCACTGACGCCTACCGACGATGGCATCCAACTCATCGACGGCGGCTACCTCCACATCATCACAGACTGAGTCTGCGACCTTCCGCGTGGCCGGTATCTCCCTAGCTCTGGCTTCTGCCGCCTTCATCGGCGCCTCCTACATCATCAAGAAGAAGGGCCTGCTCGACGCGAATGCCCTAGACGGCAGGCGCCCCGGCACTAGCCACGGCTACCTCAAGAGTGCCATGTGGTGGACGGGAATGACCATGAGTGAGTGGCCCCCTCCGTCCGTCTCGCCCGCTGCCTGCACCTCCTTGTTTTGTTTCCACTACCGTGCCCTGCATCTTGTCCGTTTATCGCTTTGACTGTGGAGTGAGGAGTTCTTTTGCTGGTTTGCACGTCTTCGGCTTGTGCCAGCCGCAAATTGGTGGTCGTTCGACGCTCTCAGACCCGTATCTTTCCACCATTCTAGTCATTACCAGAATTATATGGCCAAGTTCCCGCGGACGTGTTGGGCGTTTTGTTTCGTGGAATTAATGATAAATAACTTTGCCAGTGCTTGTCGGCGAGCTCTGTAATGTTGCAGCATACGCCTTTCAACCAGCAATTATTGTCACACCCCTTGGCGCCATCAGCGTTGTGATAAGTGCCATCCTGAGTGACATCTTTCTGAAGGAAAAGCTCAATCTGAGTGGAAAAATTGGATGCGCCCAGTGCGTGCTGGGTGCTACTCTGCTGGTCGTAAATAGTCCTCCGGGGAGCGCTACTGACTCTTTGACTTCGTTCTGGGTGAAAGTGTGGGATTGGGGTGAGAGTATTCAATCTTTCTCCGTTCGTGCGCTTATTTACCCTTTTTTATGCGTATCAGGGTTTATGTCATATCTAGTGGCCAATATTTTGCTCCTTGCCTACTTGATTCTGTACGCTGCGAAGAAGTGGGGTGAAAAGACTCCGATGGTATACATCGGCATTTGCTCAATTGTTGGCTCGTACGTTGTGGTTGTCTTGCAAGGTTTGCCAATTTGGTTGGGAGCGGTGATGGTGTAAAAATTTTAAATTTTTTTCGCAGTTGTGGGGAGTGCAATTGTATACAGTGTGCAGAATCCCGAAGATTCGCAAGGGAAAGACTGGACACTTTACTTACTCATAGCATTTGTCGTTTGCTGTGGCGTGACTCAGATCAACTTCCTCAATAAGGCACTCAACATTTTCAGTACAGCAATTGTGACTCCTATCTACTTTGTGTGCTTTACAACAGCTACTCTCGTGTGCAGTGCCGTTCTATTCCGTGATTTTGCGTTTACAAGCTACGTGCAACTGGTCAGCGCTCTCGTTGGATTTCTGGTCATCGTAAGTTTTTTTGTTGCCTGTCAATCGATAAAATGAAACCAGGTGGGAGGAGTGGCTCTCTTGTTTGCTTACAATGCGAAACTCTCATCTCGTGCAAACTCGGTGGAGAATGGCAATGGCAGCTGCCCCGGACAACAACAAGCTGGAAAGAATCGATTAAAGTCCCACGACAGCAGTTCTGTCATCAGTGATTTTGACTCTGGTGCCCACACAGACAGTGCTGCGAGCAGTCCAAGTATTCCACCTGCTTCTCTAATGACGCTCTCGCAATACCAACAGCAGCAGGCGCAGCTGCATGCACAACAGCAGTATGGACAGACGATGACACAGGGTGATATGCACCGAGCACGGGCACCGGCGCCACCTCAGCGAGCGTATTGGTCGGCAACAACAGCGACTGCTGCAGCTGGTGGCGCGGGCGCGACTGGCGAGGACACGATCGTGGGAGGTGGAGTCACCTCTCGACATGTCCACTTACCAGCAGGCCAAGTGATTGGGGCCATGTACCAACAGTCTTACAAGGGCATGGTTGGGGCTGGGGAAGATAGGGACAGCCGACTTATTGAGAATGCGGGTCCGGCAGGCGGAAACGGCGGATGGGTGTGATGTTATTTTGGCGTTATGTTAGTATTGTTTGTTTTCTGTATCTGTTTTACTTGTCCAATGTGTTCTCCTAGTTGTGGATGGGTCTCTTTTTTCTTCTTTTTGTCTTGTTTCTGTTTTCTGAAGGGGTTTTAAGAAATCACTTTGCGATTTGTGCGGAAAGTGGTCCGAATGAAGAAACCTTCCAATGTTATAGGGAATCGGGCAGCTTCCTTATCGTGGATGTTCAGCGGGATTGGATTTGAAAAAGTCAGGTTTGGAGAGGTACGGCGTATCAGTCGTACAGGTTGGGGATGCACGGACACCAACTTTATTTTCAATAAACAACCGTTTTAAAAATAAAAGAAAGTCAACATGTCTTTTGTTCTGTTTGACCATCTGTCTGTGGATGGTATGACATGGATTGTACAAATCTGATTTTTAGGGATTCGCATACAAAATTCAGAGGTGAATCGAGTATTGCGATCGGAAATGAAGTATAGTATGTTTGCCAGATACGAATCCGGCAGATATCCGGGATGCTATCCAGCAAAATTTTTTTCAGTATCCTGATCCGATCTGGGATCCGGCAAATCTGGCAAAATATCTGGCAATGCATCCTCCCTCCAGGTAAAAAAATTGCCAGGTAGATCCGAATCCTATCTGGCAGGTGCCGGATTGAAAAAAATCCAGCAAATGAATCTGCCAGATGCCAGATCCAAAATGCCAGATTTTGTATCCTATCTGGCACTGCCAGATTCTGCCAGATTCTGCCAGATTATCCGGCAAAAATCCAGCGTAATCAGTGAAATTTGTGTGTGTTTTCCCCTTTTTTTCTTCGAATTTTTAGTTGCCAGCCTTCAATTAAAAAAAAAAAAAAAAAAAAAAA
>JADHYT010000056.1:58779-104606 GCA_027604725.1 Entophlyctis luteolus | reverse complement strand
TCAGTTGACACACAGAGTTCAACCAAAATAAACTGACAAAGAAAAAACACAGCCAGATTCAACCTCCTTTTAACCTCTTCTTTGCACAGTCAAGGTTACACAAATTAACTGCTCATAAAATCCTATAAGAACCCCAATTCCCACTCATTTCTTTGTCAATCCCAGACTTCCTCAAATAAGTCTGCAGGATTGATTATTGGTGTATCTTCACTCTGCTGTGTGGAAAACATTTGAATGTAGCTTCATCAAATGTCCAGGTGCATATTGGAATCACTTCAAGCTAGTCACTGTCATTCTGGACCATGTGTTTATTAAGCTCCACTCACCAAACATGGCATTCTGATAAACATAGACAACCCTCTGAGTACAGGTATGCATTTTGTGTGGTTTACCAGTATTGCAAATTAGAGAAAAAAAATAAGACTGATATTGGCATTTTATTGGTTTGGCTACTCAATATCTGCAAGGATAGCATCAAATAAGTGAAGTGCAGAATTCAGCTTTGGCCTGTCATCTTTGTGCACTGCTGATGAATGATAATTCCTTGTTCCTTGAAAGGGCATTGCACAATGAGTTTGAAGTGTTTGATTCTCTAGGTTGCCTGTTTCACAAAATTGCACAATCAACAGTAGATTATGATGAATGTTGTGAACTTCTATAGTTTCATCATGCCACCATCCAGTGCCACTATCAAAATGGTGCAACTTTGAAGTAACTTGAGAAGTGACCTTTTCATAAGCTGCTTGTGCAATTTCCTTGTAATTGTTTCTCAAAAATCTCTCATTGGCATTTATAGTGGGGTGACTTAGAAGCTCATATACAATTGTTGATGCAATTTCACCATTTGCAGACTTCAAACTATCCAAACATGGAAAAATCAAATGAGCTTCAACATTTATGAAATGAAAGGCTGAGAAGACTGTAGTATTAGCAGTTGGCATGTTTAAGGAAGGAATCAGCATTTTTAGAAGTTCCAAACTCCACTTCTGATAAAATGGCAATTTGTTTGAAACCATTCTTGTAATCAGCTGGATTATTGATGCTTGATACTCAGGAAAATAAGAGCTGTGAATGATTGAAACTAATTGCTTTATGAAGTCTTCCATTGTGCGAAAACGATGTTTTGCATAGCTATGCAGCAATCTTGCTAATGATGGTAAATTATCTTCTTCTGCAACTTTTGCCAAACTAGCTGCAACATTTTCAATTTCATGCATTTGATCTGTTTGCTCTGGATTTGCATCAAAGAATAGTGCCAACCGAGGAAAATTTGCTATCAAACACAGAGCAAGTTGCTCAGGTGGAATTCCAACCAATTTTTTGGTATTTTTCATCAGTGCAAGCTTATTAACCAGTGACAGACATATCCTTTCACATTTTGAAGACATCAGACCACAGAGCAATAAAGGAAACATTCCAGAATTTTCTTTTTGCAGCCAACTTACTGGTTTTAAATCCAGAATATGGCTCATAACTTCACTATCATCAAGATTTACTTTCATAAGAAACAATTCAAAAATTTGAATTCCCTTCATATATTCAAGCTCAAGAGGTGAAGTGAGCACTGCATTAATAAACCAGAAAATTCTGGGGACTAATTTGTCAAAGACACATTCAGAGTCTGATTCTATCAATACAAAAATTGTTTGCAGAATTTCAGCAGAATACAATTGCAACTCTGAAGACACATCTGCAATTATGACAGAGAGTTTCAACAGTAGCTTGCTGAAAATTTCACTTTCCAATTTAGGTGTTAGACACTGAAGGATTTGAAGAGATTTGCATGCTGCATTGTATTCATTGCAACCAACTGCAAATTGCACAGCAATCAACATCCAATCATCTTCAAACTTGGCATATACTGATTGAATAATTTCCACCAAATCTGAAACAAACCATTTCAGAACTGAAAATGCATCATTGTCATGTCCTGTTGTGATATTCTCCAGGTTTAGCACTTGTTTTCGATCCTCTGTGTGAGATAATTTTGCAATGAATTCAGAAAGAGCCTTTTGGTTTTTTGGTTGCAATGATTCAAGTATGTGAAGCAAAAGAATTTTCATTTGCTCACGTACTATGTTCAGTGGATGTTCAAACTGCAACAATGCAATGTGAATCAAACATGGCATAATTTCTCTCAAAGAATTGGCTTTCACTTGAACCACTAAATCCACACAAAATGTTGCAATCAGTGATCCAATGCTCAGTGACTGTTGGTTCAATGCAACTGGCAGCAACATATCAAGATTCATACAATGGATAGTGGACATTTTGCCATGTCCCTTCATCTTGGGGAGTTTGGCTGAAGAGAAGGCAACTGGTGTTGCTAATTGCAGCAAATAGTCAACCACAAAATGACTTCCAAAAATTGCAGCTAAACTTGCCACAATCTTTTTAGCATATGTAATGAATGCTGCAGCTGAGCTGGATGTTCCAAGTCCCAGAAGGAAATCAATAATGTGTTTGAAGTGGTTGATATTTTTAGTGCTGAATAAGTCTGATTCTTTGCACACTAAGGACTTCCAAACATTGTTAATTTCATGAGGAAACTCATCCCCAAAACATATGGTTATATAACACATATTTTTCAGCAAACATTCAGTCTCTGCACCAGCAACTATTTGAAAAGTTTTTCCTGTGGTAGCATTGTTCTCTCCATTCTTAGCAGGAACAATTTGAAGATTTTTGATCCATGGTGCAATAACATTTAAAATATTTTGAACACTCCTTCTTGAAGTGAGTTGCTCAAGTTGAAAAAATAGTTCTGAGACAATCTGCTCATGAAATTAATTAAAGGTAGAACCACAAAATGCATACTTGGATTGAAAGAGCTTTCCAATATAAAGACAAACACTTTGACAAGCATAATTGGTTATATATGTGTGAATTTGCTGCAGAAATATTTGTGATTTCAGAATCTAATATTCCCAGCCCAAGAATTTTATTCAATTTTTCAAGTTGGAGATGTGGAGCTTTTCTCAAATGTAGTGCATGCAGTAAGCGAAGAGCATTCTTCCTATTACTCAAGTCCAAATCACCAGCTTTAAACATCCCCAGAGCAAGTAATTTGACAGTGTTGCAAGGGTAGTCCCAATGGACACCAGAGATAATATTTTGATCTGCCAGAACAGGGTAAACACTCCCTGCATAGATTGTGGCAATAGCATTAAAGTGACCATTTGCATTAACATGCTCTGATGAATTATTGTAGCATTCTTGACATGTGCTATCTAATAGTTCTGTGGATGTGCTGTTGTATATCAACATTCCTTGTACTGCAAGGCTCCCCAACACTAGAAATTCATCTCTTCCAGCATTTAACAAATCAGATATCCAAAATTGAGTGTCTGGCAAAGAGAATTCAAGAGGGCTTCCCTTGATTTTCATTGGACCATGAAGCAGTGCAACCATTGCACTTGATGCAACCAGTTGAAGGCTTGACCTTTGCTTGTTCATTGCTTCAGCAAACTTGCTGGGATTACGACTATCTCTTGACACTAGCATGTCCAGAGCTTTAATCATACTCTTAGCTTGTAATTCACCAAATAGAGTAGCTTGCTTTCCATATCCACACCATGTCTCCATGAGATGGAAAATTTTCCAACGCAGATCAAATGGGAAGTAATTGCAGACTTTCAATTCATCCATTGGACCATTGAAAATCCCTGAATCTGAATACATGTTTGAAACGGTGGAAACCAGCCTCATATAGAAATGTTGAACTAGCACACAAAATCCACACCTCAGTGTACTATATTCCCATGCAGTTTGAGTCTCAGGATCAGATAGAAACTGATGCACATCTCCAATATATTGCAGTACTAGTTTAAACATACTGTTTTCCTTTCCTGACTTTATGAATGCAGAATCCCCCATGAAATCAGTTGTGATAGCAAACACATGAGTCAACTCAATTTGGAATCTCTCCATCTTTTGTGTACTCCCTTGTGCTGATGAATTGCTTTGTTTTTGGAAAATTGGTAGTCCAGTCATAAACTTCAACAGAATTTCATAGAATGACTGGTAGCTTCTTTTGTCAAGACAGCTAAGTGCTGCAATAGCAGATTTTCGCACAGCTACACTGTCTGCAAAAAAATATGCCACAATCATTTGGAACAGATGTTGTGGCTTCAACCTGGGGCTTGGCATGTTTGGCAGTGTTAGAATTTCCACCCAAGAGCAAGCAATTTTCAGACTTAGCCTCCACTTGGGAAATATGCTTTCAGCACCTGAAAAGTTAATTTGATGTTGGTGCTTGGGATTCTCATACAAAAACTCAGGCTGTGGAACATTAATTCCAAATGGGAAACTCTGCAACTGTCCATCATGAACAAGAATTGATGAGTGAAGTGATTGCAGTTGGCTGATAACAACATTTGTGGTGCTAAACACTGTCAGAGGATCTCCATACTTCAGAAGATAATGCAAAACATCTTGAATACATAAGTCCCACAAATAACAGTCATCATCATTGGTGGAAAGAGCCAGATCCAGCAAAGTTGTTTTTAATCCAAGAATAACCCATAATCTTTGGTATTCACTGCCTTCTATGTCAAGCTTTTCCAGTTTGGATGAACAGTTCAGCAGAACTTTTTCACTAATGACTTCTAGAACTGTCAGCACACGTGTGTTCTGAATCATCAATGGAAACTCTGACTCCTGACTGTTTGTCTCATACATCAAAGACTGTGGCTCTACAACAACAACTTAGTTACTGAAACAGCACTGGGAACAACTTACTCATTGCAATATTATACTGGCTTTTTATAATTTCTTCATAGCTATTTGCAATACCTAGTAAGGACTTTCCAATCTTTCGAACACTGACTGTTGGTGAACATAGGAACAATAAGCCATAATGTTCAGCATCATGCATTGCATTGTTTAACTCTGCCAGCTCAATGTCAGAAACTTCTAATTGTTTCAATTCTGAAAAGACTCGTTCAACCAGTGTGAGGATTACCCATGCAGCATTTTGCATTATTGCATTGTCATTGGAGCTTACAATTGAGTAGGCATCAATCCCTTTATCCATGAAAAGAGACACTGCTGCATCAGCAACAACTTTGGCAGTAGCTTCTGCAAGTGATCGCTTTGGGTGGAATCTTTGACCTTTCAAGCACCAGTAAGGACTTCCAGAAACATTATTGTCAGACACTCCTTGCACAGTTTTACTGATTCGCAATAAGGCTTGAACTGATGACTTGCGGACACTCTCATCAACATGGCAGGTATATGAAGTTAAAAGCTCAACAACACGATTTGCAGAAATTCCTGCTGGACAGAACCGAGGGAGAAGATCTATGCAATTTCTTAGCAACTCATACTGTGCCCACTTTGTCATTCCACTGACTGATGCAGCAGATCCATCAACTAAATTAACATTACTGTCACTTTGCAAGTGCCTCTGATTTGTCTCTGCACTTGTAAGTGTGCTAGCATTGATTGCTTTTTCAGAATTTGAAGCAACAAGGTGATTTCCACAAACCTGAAATTTTGGTTAGAAACAGAGAAAACAATTGAACCCACTTTATCTAGTGCCAGTAACATGCTCCCAAGAACATCATTACATCTTTCCATATAAATTCTTACACTGCTGCTAAATCTGAGCATGCTTTGGTTTGACAAAGGCAAGCTGAGATAGTCCTCATTATTTGAAATTTCAACTTTTGAGAAGTCAGAAAAAACCCAAGCAGTAGTTTGGCCCTTTGCATTAGCAACTGATGGGTAATGCTTTCGAACTTCTGCCAAAGAAGCCAGGTCACCTTTATCAGACAAGACCAAACTTGGGAAAGGAGGAGGCAGAAGCTTTAGTTTGCTCTGAACAACAACACTCCTTGCTGCTGTGTTTGTTGAACCAATTGTACCACTCTTGTTGCCACCATAACCCTCTGCCCATGGTGAAGAATACTGAGTTGAAAATGAACTTTCTATGCTGTCTTCAATGTCTGCCAAGAATACAAGGAAAGACCTCAGGCCAATCATCTGCCTTTTTGGTCCTACCACAGAGTTTGCACTGGCAAATGATTCTGGTTCTAATGTGATAGCTCCACCAAACTTTTGCTCAGAAATGGACTGATGAGAAGAATCAGATCTTCGAGAATTCATTGGACTCTTGTCAGAACCAATTGATCCATTGGAACCTGCAGCATTTGAACTTGTCACCATTGTTCCATCAATGCCAAGCATTAAGATTGAAAAGAGCTCCATCAAAGATTCCATGTATTTGACCATTGATATGTACACCAATCTTGTAAGCATGTCAAGATTCACATCTGGTGGGTTGATGAGTGGTGTTTTCAAAGGGAAAATATGTTTGAGCAATGTTTCAACTCTCTTTTGGGTTCCTACACTTGCAGAATCATTACTTCGATGAGCATTGACCCACAATATCCGGGTCAGGGACAACAATGCTTGTGACTTCATCTGCTTATCTCTCAGCCGTTGAATGCACACATCAATGACTGAAGCAAGATTCTGGACCAAAAATTCTCTTCTTGAAAGACAAAGTGTGGTGGTCACCAGTGGCAATGAATGCTGTTGCAGCAGATTTGTAAGGTAACATAGCCTATGACAAAGCAAGTAAAAACCTGAATGTGGCCTTTTTTAGGCAGCATTCTCATTGCCTTTCCAAAAATCAATTCAATTGCTTCTTTCCAAGTTGGCAAGTTTGCTTCAGCAGTGGCAACTGCAACAACTGGCTCTAGCAACTCCACAAGCAAATCACAGTAGGCATGCTTGATTCTCAAGTTATGGCTGTTGGAAAAAAAGCCAGCCAATATCATGAGAAATTCTGCACTTTCTTCCAGTGCATCCATTGGATATATCTGTAATTACTTCATGAATCTAGCAGTTGAAAGATGAACAGTTTGCATACTTTCAGTTTCACATATCTCATTGCTCTAATAATTATCTCCAGCCTCAGAGATTGAATATTGGGATCCATGTTTGAAGTAGGCTTTGAGAGTTCAGATATTTCTTTTATGAAACTGTCAGTCACTTTTGTAAATCTGAAAAAGGATGTAGTCAATTAGGAAAAACAACCTGTCGAACCTCAGATTTGAAAGTTTGCCCAAGAACTCAGCATTTAAGTCAATGTGGGCTTTGCAAGTGGGATTTGTTGCAACAAGTTCTCTGTGTGCTTAATTAGCTGGAAAAACAAAATTAGAACACTCAACGGATTTTCATATCGAAGTTGATTGAATGCAACATATTCCATTTTTGCTGCAAGTGGCTCTTGCAACGTGTTCGCATCCAGAGTTCCAACGATCTCGATCCATGCTCTGAGCAGAACAAAATTTGCAACCATCATTTGTCGATTGTAGACAATCATTTCCATATTAGGCGATGAGTAAATTGAATCCACGTGAGGAAACCAATGTTCGGCGGTCCGCGACTTTTCCGATCTCCACGCCATCAGGCTTTCAATAAGATCTTTTTGGCATGCTCGAGCTGCTGCAGCAAGGCCGCGTAATATGCCGTCAAAGTCGGAGTTTGAACCAGGTCGAAGGGCAACGCTTAAATCCGTGGTGGTGTCTTCTCCCCGCGAAAAAACAAGATCATGCAGCAGGGTCTCGGCTATTTCCACAAAAGAACCAAATAAAAGCCGCAAAGTTTGCTGGGCGTGTGTTGTGTCGGACGTTCGCAGAATATTGGGTTTGTTCGCTATAGGTGTCGTTGGAGGTGATCTTGCGCTGTTGTCACTGGCGTTCGAGGCGCTATCGCTGAAGCCACCAGAGTTCGGCAATGTTGTCCCTTGCATCGACTGCAAAGAAGGAATCGCCGACGTCGAGCCTGCTCGAAAGTGCGTCTTCATCGCTCTGGTTTTCCTTTTTGTCGCACAACTTTTTATTTTTTCAAAATGACAAGGAAGCCGGCATTTTCTGGTCAAAAACACCCGCAAGTACATTCGAAATTGCAAGATCAGCCATCCTAATGAAAACATTGAAAAGGCTACCAACTTGCAAATGAATGTTTCTTACGCTTCCCGTGCTTCCATTGTCGCCGATCCGATGTGAGGAAGGATCAAACAGTTTGGGAGACTATTCAAAGGGTGACTGGGTGGAAAAGGCTCTGGATCTGTCCAAAAATTAAAGAAACTGCCGTTTTGTTTCCCTTACCAGTGACATCGAGACCAGCGGCTGCTATAACCCCACCAGAAAGTGCAGCGAACAAACTATCGTGATCCACAACGCCACCCCTTGACGTATTTATAAATACGCACCCAGGTCGCATGTAACGAAAAGTCTCGGCATTAAACATACGACGCGTTTCCTCGACAAGTTTGCAAGTGACAATGACAATATCAACAGACCCAAGGAATTCTTGCAAATTCTGCACTCGTTTGGCTTGTAATTCAGTTTCTGCGCTTAATTTGAGGGAAGGAGAATAATATAGCACGAGCTCTGGATTGAACGATTTTAGTCTTCTGCACACCGCTTGGCCGATTCGACCAAAACCAACAAATCCAATGCATTTCCCGGACACTTGCTTTCCAGTCAAGAAAGTTGTGTTCCAACTTCCCCAATCCCCGCTGTTTACAACTGTAGTCGCTTCCTTGAACCTGCGCATAGTCGCCAGAAGCAAACCAATTGTCAGCTCTGCTGTTGCATCTGTGAGAACGTCTGGTGTTATTCCAATGTGCAATTCAGGGCGGAGTTGTTTCACAGCTTCAATGTCAATGTGGTCGTAACCGACAGAAACTGTGGAAATAACTTTGAGCTGAGGGCCTGCGGCAAGAAGTACTGAAGCGTCGACTTTTTCCGTCAGTAACACGATTGCTCCTGAGCATCCTTTAATCAAGTTCTTCAGCTCAGTCGGGGTTGGCGGAGACGCAGAGTCGTTGAAAACCAGAGAGATTCTGCAGTTCACGTATGAGAACCGATTGAGAACATAGACACGACGGTGTTTCGTACCGATCGTCGTTACGTATGCGGCGCAAAGCGTTTGGTGGCAGTGGGCGAGTGAGAAGTACACGCGGTTTTGGCAAAACGATCGACATTCCTTCCTTTAAATGAAACTGATCAACTTCTTATATGTGTATGCGACCGCTACTGCGGCACTCGGCCACGTTCCCTCGGCCGCGGGAGAAATGTGTAGTAGCGTCGACACATGCGCAGCTGGTCTCGAATGTGTAACTAAAACAGAATCCTCGGACGTTGGTGTATGCATGCCGCAGGTGACGGTTAATCTGTATTGCCTTGCTCATTTCGCTGAATTTTTATTAGCGCACCTCTGTGGCTGCTCGTAACTCTGCAACGGTTGCGCGTGTCAAGTTTCCAGCCCCATATTTTGAAGCTGATGCTGTTTTGCGCCAAGAATTCACACGGGTTCGCCTGTCCGACTTCTCGGGGAAATGGCTAGTGCTGTTTTTTTACCCTCTCGGTAACTCGCGGCTTTTTTTGTTTTTTGTTCTGGTTTTTTTTTTTTTGGCTAATGGAAGGCATCCGTTAGATTTTACTTTTGTGTGCCCCACAGAAATTATAGGTAGGTTTGGTAAGTAATGTTCGCACTGACAGAGAACCAAAAGCATTCAGCGACCGCGCTAAGGAATTTAGGGCGCTGAATACAGAAGTCGTCGGTGCTTCTGTTGACTCCAAACACTCACATTTGGCCTGGACGAATCAGCCCAGAAACAAAGGCGGTTTAGGAAACATAAACATCCCGCTTATTTCCGACATAACCAAACAAATATCGGCTGACTATGGAGTACTCATCGAGCATGGCCCAGACGTCGGTCTCGCTCTTCGTGGGACTTTTCTCATTGATCCAAATGGAATTGTGCGGCAAATCACCATCAACGATTTGGATGTTGGAAGGTCTATTGATGAAACTTTACGCCTCATTGAAGCGTTCCAATACCACGAGACACATGGTGAAGTCTGCCAGGCTGGATGGACGAGTTAAGTTTTAGGTCCTGAATTTCGATTTATTCATGTCTCCCACGGCATCCAGAAGGGTCCAAGGGATTAGTTGCTGATCCAGTTCGCAGCAAGGAGTATTTCGAGAGTGTCTTTGGAAGCGATGAGTTGTGATTGTCAAGGTGTCAAGGGTCGCGAATAAAGCATCCTTTTCGAATTTATTCAACTGATGCAACCAGTATATGGCTCCCAAGACTTGACTGTCATAACGTTGGTAGTCTGCCGTTTGACAATTTCAATGTTTGGAAAGGAGTACTTTGTCCGCCGGAGACAAAGATATTAACTTAGCTACGTGCTTGTGATACGGTACATGTCTCCAAGTGCGCCTTGCCAAAGTATCTGTCTTTCCTGCAGGTTGAGCCCACATCCACCGGAAAAAGAGCGAATTTGTTTTATCGGACACAGACATGAATGTGTTTCTTCCACTGTCTCCTCCGGTCGTTTTCGTCCCCGAGACCCCGCCAACCGGCCGCCCGGGCGTGATAGCACTTGCTTCCGAAAACTCAGCTCCGCCAACTCCGAAGCTCCGAAATCCACGCCTGCCAGTGGTCCATTCCCCTCTTTTCTCAAATGGCGGTGCCCTTTTGCGGCCAATGTCTTCACTTGCTGTTGAAAAGAGCAAATCGCCACAGAAGCGACTAGAACGGCAATGTGAAGCATTTTTGGGAGAATACCAAGTTTGGCCGGCTCAACCGAAAGTTTCTGGCCATATTATGACAGAAAGAGTTGACTTGCGTTTAAACCGAAACAAGAAGCCGACCCACTTCTTGCCCTCATTTAGGGAATGTTCACTTAATGCTTTAGCTGGAGTTTTGAAGGATTCGCGCAACGATTTAGAAGTTGCACATGATTTGATTTATCACAATTCTGCGCACAAGAAAGAACTGTTTTCAGGTTATCTTTTCAAAATCAAGTTCATATGATTCAGTATGTTGCAGACTCTGCCCCCAAAAAAAGACTCAAACTGGTCAGAAAATCAATTTTCGAATCGACCAACTGTCGAAGTGATTTATATGTGGCAGAAGTCAGAAAAATGGCGACACAGAAGGAAAATAATAATTTAGGAACAGAAAGCGGATGCAAACTCAAAGAAATGAGCATGGATTCCGAAACTGACTCTGAAAATACCAGAAACTCTAACGTCAACTACCATTTTGAAGAAGTCGAAATTCAGAGCCGGATGTTTGAGTTTTTCGCCACTGCGGATCGGCATGAACTGATTGACACCCTCCTTTGCACAGTCGAGCAAGCAGATACCATTATTGGTACTTTTATTTTCCAATTCTAAGATTAATGCAATCCAGAGTCCCGTCCTTTTGCTTCGATTCGTGACATGCGAGAGAAGTTTGAGATCCACAAGCGTGGCAAGAAAAGGATTTCTAAGTTAATAGAAAAGTATGGCGCGCTTATGGAGGGTTACATTCAGGTGGATAGACTAATTTCGAAGTGTGAAACAACAAGTAGTGAAGTCATGAGTGTTCTCAAAGATTGGATTGAGGAATCGAAGTCAAGTGCAAACAGCGCTTCTTTATTTTCGGAAAGAAAAGAAATCTCTCGACGTGAATCTTTGAAAAGTGGAGGAGGTCTTTACATTACGGCGATGCCCCTCGATGCCAAATTCGAAGGGTCTCTTAGCATACAACCGAAAATGATGAATAACAAGATGCAGCTGACAAGCTATCAGCTTGTCGGTGCAAATTGGTTGTATTTTCTTTACAACAAGAAATTGGGTGGAATTTTGGCCGACGAGGTGAGTTTATGAATGAGTTTTGTTTTTCCTCATCTGTTTTGTGAGATGGGTCTCGGAAAAACTGCACAAGTGATTTCTTTCATAAGTCATATAAAAGAGCAAGGAGAAAGTGGATCTCCTCATTTAATTATCGTCCCGGCTTCAGTATTAGAAAATTGGCAGCGTGAATTTCAGAATTGGTCGCCCTCCTTAAAAATCTTATTGTATTATGGTTCGCAGGCAGAGAGGGAAATTATTCGTGAAGACCTCGCTGCAGGAAGCGTCGCTGATTTTGATGCCGTTATTACCACATATAATTTGGCCGCTGGATGTTCGGATGATCGAAAGTTTTTGAGGCGTCTCAATCCACGAAGTTTGATTTTGGATGAAGGGCATATGGTGAAGAACATGCAAAGTTCTAGATATCAGACTCTTAATCAAATAACCGCACCATTTAGATTACTTCTCACAGGTATCCATTCCTTTCAATTCGTCATTATACTTAATTCCCTACAGGAACTCCACTTCAAAACAACTTGATGGAGCTGTTTTCATTGCTGATTTTCATTATGCCCCGCATTTTTGCGAATGAGCATATTGCCCTCCGGCAAATATTCAGTTTAAAAAACACTAGTCCATCAGAGGCAGCTTTATTAAACAAGCAAAGAATCAATAGAGCGAAGCAGATGATGACCCCTTTCGTTTTGCGTCGCAAGAAAGTCGATGTTCTCACTGATCTTCCGAGAAAAATCAGAAAAACCATTTTATGCGACATGACAGCCAACCAGCAGATTCTGTACAAGGTTTGTGACAGCATTGAGCCGGCAAGTACTGATCATATTTTTAAGAGAATACTTGCCTCCGAAGATATGCTTTATGTGAAGGACCAGTTGGAACAGTCATCGAAAACTCTGAAAAGCGATTACCAAGTTAACGGTGGTGCAAATCTGTTGATGAAGTTACGCAAAGCGGCGAATCATCCGTTACTTTTTCGGAGAATTTATGATGATGCCAAAGTTCAAACGATTGCAAGACAAATAATGCAGGTAGAACCTCCTTTTACTTTTTGTTTTTCATCTTTCAGCCAGGAGGATCAATACATTGATGCCAGTATGGATTGCATTCTTGAAGATATGATGTATTTGTCAGATTTCCAATTGCACAGCCTGTGCAAAAAGTTTAAATCCATTCGGAAGTACGCGCTCATTAACAACGAATGGATGGACTCTGGAAAAGTTCAACTTCTGAAACGTATTTTGCCTGACATGATTGCGAAGGTACATGTTTTTCTCGTGGTCGCCGTCTGCTAACATAGTGCAGGGGGATCGTGTGCTGATTTTTTCGCAATTCGTTATTATGCTTGACGGTATGTGCAAGAAAATGGGTCGGTGACACCATATTTGCTTCTGCAGTTTTAGAAACCGTTCTTGAAACTCTCGGTGTTAAGTTCTTACGTCTGGACGGTGCTACAAATGTTGGCGACCGGTTTGTTTTCCACGTCGGTCATCGTCTAGCTTACAGTCAAGCAGGCAGTCTCTCGTCGATGAGTTCAACGGTGATCCGTCCATTAGTGTGTTTCTCTTGTCCACCAAAGCTGGGGGATTAGGCCTGAATTTGACCTGCGCAAATGTTGTCATTCTTCACGATATGGTGTGTCAACATTTTTTTTTGGACCGCAACCAATAACCCGAAGGATTTCAATCCTCATAACGATGCACAAGCTGAAGATCGCGCTCATCGAGTTGGACAATTGCGTGAGGTGACTGTTCTGAAGCTGGTCGCTCCAGAGTCTGTGGAGGAGCAAATTGTGAAACTCGCGAATACCAAATTGCAGCTGGACCAAAGTCTCCAGGCGCAAAATGATCTAGGAGATCCTGCCAGAAATAACGAAAGTGAGGGTGTCAATGGTGTTGACGAAAAACGTTTGATGGAGATTTTGAGGGCCGAATGGAAGACGGGTTGAATTTTGATGAAAATAAACTTGAGCGAAAATTTATTAAATTTCAAAATTGGCTTCAAGCTGTTCTCTTCTCTTCTGCAGAAATAGAACTGCATCTAACTCTTGGGGCGTCAAGTTTGCGAGTGGAACATTCTGGTAGCTCTTTCCACAGGATTCTTGGTGACGTTTCAGCTTCTTTGTTATGGGTTCTTTCAATTCTTTATCAATTGAGCGGAAACCCGAGTCCGTTTCGGTCATTTCACAATCAAAAAAGGCGCACTTTTCAGTCCGCGAATTTTGCCATGAAGTCGGAGGTGTTTGCATTTTTGAAGACTCGACGAATTTCGGAGGTTCTGCCGCTATAGGTATCAGGCAGTTACTAGACCATGCATTGGCATTTATTTCTGCACCGCAGGTGGCCTCTCGATTTCTGTGAGCATGTACTTGCATTGTTTCCGGAAGAACTGTTATTGCGCTGTGTTGTGGATCCATCGCGAGAGTTATCGGAATCGGAATTTTTGATGATGGCTTTTTGCAATCTGTCAGTTGCCAACACGTGCTCTGTGTTGACTTCCATTCTCCGTCTTCGAAGTATTCCAACCGGTAATTTGATGAACGTATTTTTTCAAAGGTGCGGGCAAGCACATCAACCTCGAACATTGAAAAAATCTCGTAATTTTCATGCTCTGATGGATCGTTGTCGGAATTTTCAACGAGATTCTCAATTTTTAAGCCAGCAGCGGGACTGGTTATCTTGAATGGACAATTAGAAAAAGTCATTGTTTCGTCTGTCGCTGAACGAGAAACGCCCCGGGAGTTACCACGTGAGTCAACCATCCATTTTCCGGCAATCGCTGTGATTATTGACTCAACGTAAGTATTCCAAGTGGCTTCCGTGAAGTTATTGGGCCATTTTTGGTGGGTATGATGTGCTGCGGACACTTTCCCTTGGTGTACCAACTGATTCCAAAGTGCATCGAGGCATGACGACGACACTAAATCGGGATTCCCGTTATTCACGCGGATCGCATTTGCCCAAAGCAGACGCATGTCGATCCGAGTTCTGCTGATGTGTTTGAGTGTTCTGCAGAGCCGCTCTCGAATTGGGATTCGAACGAACCCCGTCAAATACTTTGTTTGCCAGTCAGACCCAGTGAAAAAAATAAGAGCTTAACACAAACTGCAAGAACTGTGCCGCAATCTAAAAATCTATACACTTGTGCTCGAGATATCTTCCAAAAAGAAACTCAGCTATTCACTAAATTTCAAAGAACTACCTTCCAAACATCTTTGAAGTACGCCTCCAAGCTCACAGACTTGTTCTTGTATAGTTTGAACTCCACGATTTTTTGTATCGCGTTGACGGTTTTACGAAACCTGAAAGTAAAACACTTTTAGAGAGGAAAATGAAACTTTCTTACTTGATTTGACGCTCGACTAACGGTTCTCCCGAACTTGAATTCTGTTTTCAAATGCTAAGATGAAAGAAACCATCAGGAGGAATACCATTATCTGGTTGCGTTCATCAGCAAAACAAAATAAAAGACTTAATAAGAAAGATTTCAGCGCACCTTCAAATCCAACTCAGCTTCGAAACTTTCCAAAGATCGGACTGAAGCTTGGGCAAACAGGGAGGTTTTGCTATCGCGTTCTTTGGAACTTTGTGGTTCTGTAACGACGTCGAAGTCAAAACAAGATGTCATCTTGGGGCTGTGAATAACGGATATGCTTGATTCCGAGAAGTTCGCAGAGTTCATATGAATCTAGATTTTGAGGAACTAGCCCTTTGAGTCGTCGAAACAAATTGGTGTTTTTCTTCCTTTGGGAAACACTACAATTCTGATTTCGCGCAGGGCGGAAAATGTATCCCAAAAATTGTTTTATCAAGCACATCTTGACACCCAATTCAGTTGCATATATTTCACGAAATATGATATCCACAAGATTTTTGACAGAAGGACACTCTTGCCTGCTCTAAAATTACCTGCGGGCTTGTGGAACAAACATAACGCATTCATCCAAAACCTCGTTTCAACAACCGATTCCCATACTCCAAGATACCATAACTTACTTACAAGCTACATGCAAACTACTTCTTACATTCTCGGGAATCTTCCGAACTTTTGCACGAAAATCGAGGAACAAAATTGTCTCTCTGGGACGAACTCATTTACTTTCAAATTGTTCGGATGCTGAATTCAGAGTTCGCCCTACAAAGACGAACGGAGGAATTCGACAAGTTTTGAAACTCTATAATCCTATAATTAATAACTTACGATGTTTTGTCCGTGAACTTTTTGGCACAGTGCTACCGGAGTTTTGCACAAGCAAAAACACCAGTGCCTTCAGGAGGAACAGTATCGCACTCTTTGCTTCGCCGTTTCTCATGTCTGCACAAACGAGTTTATCCCGAATGAAATGTGTGGCTGCAGTTATCGCGGTAGTGGGACTCGTTTTTCCCCAACGCGAGTCCTGTTTCTTTGTGCTTGACAATTTATTCCCGACAAAACAATGGCCGACATCAAGGAGCCCATCTACTGCGCCGAGCAGATTAAAATTCCGGCAGACCTCCCTGATATACTGAAGAACTATACAAAGCATATTATTCGCACCCAGCCTGCCGATATTATGACTTGCTCAGCAGAGTGAGTGATTCTTCTGTGGGAACCACTCTGAACGCCTTCGTAGATATTTTGCGAGGCTTGCTAAGCAGCGAACACAAATGGGTAAAAAACTCACCAACCATCAACTTGAAGCATTTTACTTGAAGGTGTTTGCCGTGTTGTGGGTTTTCTAAACATTTCGTCGGCAGGTTTCAAAACTCGACCGCGATATGATCACTAGAAAGGAAATCGAAGATGCCTGCAACCACGCATCTGTTACGTCTGTCCAAGTTAATGACGTTATCACGTTTGTTGCAGGCTGGGTTAATTATTATTTATTTTATTCCAATTCAGACTTGGGGGATGGAATGGGGAAAAGATTCCCTGGCTTAAATTTTGGGCCTTACTAGTTGCTTCTGCTTCTGGGGTTCGGGGACCTATATTTGACCCCACTTACATTTGATTAGACGCTGGTTGCTACGATCGAGTCTGTTTGTCATCTGCTTTCAGACAACGGAATTGTTCCCACAGGTCCCCTGATGGAAATTATCACTTTTATGTCAGAGCGTGACCCATCCCAAGACTCCAGCAAAATTCAAAACCTTTTGAAAACCATTGGATCGTCAGGGTATGAATAATGTTCGTTGGAATGTTCTAATGTTATTTCAGACCCACGGTAAATGCGGATCAAGTCATGGTTACCGTTAGGAAAGAAGTGAAGTAACCTGCTCGCCACTTTCCAAGAGAATAAACCCAAGAATACGAACCAACAATTGCTTTATTTGGACAGACTCCATTCCACCAGCAACAAAACGCCATCATTTCCATATATCAGTTGCCGCAAACCCACGCGCAGATAAAATCCCTTACGCAGTGGTGCTCTTGCGAAGGGATGAGAGTCTCTTACGCGTCTCGGCTCTTTTCTCCTTTCTTTCTTTGACTCTCTGAGCCAAAAGCTTGGCGTAGTCGGCCGCTTGTTCACGGGCAGACTCAGCGGCCTTCTTCTTCAATGCAAAGCGAGCACGTCTGCGCTGGAGAGTAAGGGGGGTCACCAAACGCTGAATCTTCGGTGCTTTCGTGTAAGGCTTTTTGCCCTCCTTCTTGGGTTGTACTTCACGACGAATAACGTACTTGCGAACATCGTCTTCTTTGCTGAGCGAGAATAGCTTCCTGATTTTGGAAGCGCGCTTTGGTCCCAGGCGCTTCGGAGCGCTTGTGTCAGTGAGGCCCGGAATGTCATTCTCTCCTTGCTTCACAAGAACCAGCGAAAGCGCAGCAATATCGGATGCAACAATGCAGCCACGAACAGTCTTCCTCTTGCGCTCACCAGTGCGGCGAATACGGTAGCATGAATGTCCTTTCGACAGAAGCAACGAGGCACGACCCGGACGCAGAACACCTTGCTTCATTGGAAATCCTTGCTTGTCGTTTCCACCGGTAATTCTGAAAACGTAGCCTTTAAATTCATCGCCGAGGCCATCCGCTTTCACTTCCTGAGCCATACGCTTGTCATAGAAGATGCGGCTGAAATTTCTTTTAATATTTAACAGACAGAGCATTATACGCACTATTTCTTCTCATCATCGATGTCGATCATCTTTTGAGTACCCATAGCCGGGTTGGCAATGTTCAACTGAAAAACACAGGTCAATATCGCAGTAGCAGCGGACCAGGCGCAGATGCAAGAACTCGTCCCAAGTATCCCACGAAAACCAGAATCGTGTTTCCATCGATCTTCACTCACGGTAGCAATGCTTCACAGACCGTGTTTCGATGGCAGCGAGGTGGGGATGGGAGGATATGGATTGCTCACCTTCATCTTGATGGATTTGAAGAAACAAAAGGGCAGATCAAATTAAAATCTTCTCTCCCATAATGCAACACGAGATACAGCAGCCACAGCCAACGGCCATTCCGAAGATTCTCCGCCCAGATCCTTCAGCATTTGCACCTGGAATGATACCGCGTGAATTCCAGTTGTCCCATAAGGAACAACGTCTTCCAAAGAACAAGTCGCCAAAAAAGTCTATTTCGATCGATGTAAAGAACCCAAACGTTGTGGACATTTCGACTGCGTCTAAAAATGACCTTATCCAACTGCTGGGACGAAATGAGGACATGCTGCAGAGAAAGTTTGTTGCTATTTTGGCGCCGAAACAGCCGAAAACAGTGAATCATACTCAGGACATTTATCAACTCCCTCGCAGACAAGGGAATGCGTCTGAAGGAAATGAATATTCAAATCAAGGAGCGATTGGCGCAGTTGGACGCCGTGTCCAAAGATCAGAAGTCACACCAGCCTTCAATGGAAGGGTTGGAAAATATGCTTCTTGATCTCAGTGTTCGAGATGATGGCTTTGAAGGCACTTCTCAGAAGCAGCTTACTGACCGACAGCGCAAAACACTCTTCGCAGGGGGGAAAGTTCCTGCCCATTTGGTAAAGATTCCGGGTGTGTACTTCTTGAATATAATAAGCAACAGAAAGAAACGAAGGTGAAGACACTATCGATCGAGGAAAGTACCGAGTTGGAAAGAAAACATTTTGAATTAGAGCGGCAGTTGCTGGAAACACGGCTCGAGGAATCAGCGGGGATAGTTGGCAAGAAAAGTACTATCGATTCGTTGGCATTCGACAGGATGAAGTGGGGGTGTTGCGTCCGCGATGTTATCTAATTTTCTCCGACCAGATTCCGGACTTCTGCCGGACAGCTTGCGAGAGATTCGGACGACGAAAGCGACGATGGATGGGATGATGATGCGAGCGATGATGACGTTTCTTATTGATCATATATCATAAGCATTATGTTGCGAATGCGCCCTTCCAACAATAATTTTGTCAAATCGAGAAATGAACACGAAAGCCGTCGTTATCGACAATGGCACGGGGTACGCTCATCAACGTCGGCTAATGCATCCATACTGTTTTTCATAATGCGATTTGTAGGTACACAAAGATGGGATATGCTGGGAACAACGATCCACAGTTCATTATTCCGACGGTGATTGGTACGCGAGAGGGTCCCGGTGGCTCGTCTGTAGCTGCGACAGGAGGCGGAATCAGTGGCGCAGGCGGCGCAGCGAGCAAACAGGCTGCATCAAACATCGCCTCCAAGCGCGGTATCGAGGATCTCGACTTCTTCATCGGCGACGACGCGGCCGCCAACGCTCACTCGCACGCTGCCAGCTACCCCGTTCGCCACGGCCAGGTCGAAAACTGGGACCACATGGAGAAGTTCCATCAAGCATGCATTTATCAGTACCTGCGCTGTGAACCTGAGGATCACTACTTCCTTCTTGTGCGTCTTTTTTTTTTTTAATTCTTTTCATTCTCTTTACATACAACCGATACAATCGCAGACCGAACCGCCTCTCAACGCACCAGAAAATCGTGAATACACGGCGGAGATTTTCTTCGAGTCTTTCGGCATCAAAGGGCTTTATATTGGTGTGCAAGCTGTGCTTGCGCTCGCGGCGTCCTGGACTAGCAAGCGTGAGCAGACGTTAACAGGAACTGTGATTGACTCTGGAGATGGTGTTACCCACGTTATTCCTGTTGTAAGTTTTTTTTTTTTGGTGCATGCGTCTCACTGAAAGCTTTTTCAGGCGGAAGGTTATGTCATCGGGTCCTCGATAAAGCATATTCCCATCGCTGGAAGAGACATCACATATTTTGTCCAGCAATTGCTGCGCGAGCGCGAAAACAGTATTCCTCCTGAGGAAAGCATGGAAGTAGCCAGGAGGATAAAAGAAATGTATTCGTACGTTTGCCCAAGGATCGATAAAGAGTTTGCAAAGTATGATGCGGAACCACTGAAGTGGTTCAAAAAATGCGAATTTCTGCATTCTGTGACGAAGAAGGTGCGAAAGTTACATTTTATTTTCAACCTGTCTTTTTGACTTTTATTGCACAAAGCCTTACACAGTGGATGTCGGATTTGAACGGTTTCTTGGCCCGGAAATTTTCTTCAATCCAGAGATTGCCAGCTCGGATTTCCTTACACCACTCCCAGAAGTAGTTGACCAAGTTATTCAAAGTTGCCCCATCGACACCAGACGTGGATTGTACAAAAACATAGTCCTTTCCGGTGGGTCGACGATGTTCAAAGACTTCAATCGGCGTCTCGAACGTGATATTTCCAAGCTAACGTCAGCGCGCCTTGAGCTCAGTGCAAACTCTGCATTCACGGCACTGGGGCAGAATGTTGTGCAAAAAGAAATTGAAGTCAACGTTGTTCAACACAAGAGGCAAAGATACGCTGTGTGGTTCGGCGGTAGTTTGCTCGCAGACACGGTGACGGAGTTGCAGTTAATAATACCGTGACTGACTTCATCATCCCAGGCCGATTTCTATAGCTACTGCCACACAAAGGCCCAGTACGAAGAATACGGACCCAGCATTGCCCGCTACAACAAGGTGTTTGGGTCTGTCCTGTGAGGGAGCATTTGTTGTTACTGTTCAAAATGCGTGTCAAATAATGAAGGTTTATTTGGCTTGCGGAGGGCTAGGGGAAAGAGACTTGAAACAGATTGGATGTGTTGTCCGAACGCTTTTCGTGAGCAAATCCTTTGCCCGCTCGTGACTCCCGATGACGCGAGTAGTGCGCCGAGTTCGGGTTCTTTTTGTTCCATTTTCAACGCTGAATTTGAACCCGCCCGAATGTGGCGACTGGCGACGTCAATCGTTGCATTATCCTGCACCTGCACTGCGGCATCTGCCTTGTCTCAAGCGTATGCGCAGGCTGCCGTGCAATCCCTGCACTTTCTCCTTGCGTAAGACATGTCCATCTCCATCGTCACACTGATTTCCTTCGTCCAATATGTTTCTCAATGCTGTTTTTGCGGTTGCTCAACTTTCGTTCGTTTGATTGCAGTGCCCCCGGGGAATGCCTATTCCAGACAACAGATTTACCTGCTTCAGCGCCTTCAAAGGACCTGGCTGCCCTGTGGCTGCGGGCAATATTCCACGATGCCGGGACTTTCGACTCGACGTCCTCACCTCCAACGGGTGGTCTCGACGCTAGCCTTGCACTTGCCGGTGAAGCTGATGACTTTGCAGTGAATGGCGGGCTGCCAGCGTCATTGGCCACTCGATTCATTCCAGCCGGAAACCCGATCTCGAATGCGGATATGATTGCGCTTGGCGGAATAGTGACTGTCGCAACTTGTGGCGGTCCGAATGTCGGGTTTAGGTCGGGGCGGGCCGATGCAACAGTCGCAAACAATATTTCGGCCTTGCCAAGTGACGCTTTCGCAGATGTCAGCACAATACAATCTGGTTTTGAAAGAATGGGTCTGTCAGCGCTGGATATGGTAACTTTGGTCACTGGATCACATTCTATGGGGTAACAATGAGTTTTTTATGACATTGACTCATTCATGTTGGAAGTGGTGCGCATGCAGCTATTTCGCCGAACATTACATCGAAAGACTTTGATCCGTTCGACTCGACACCTGGTGTCTTTGACAATGACATATTTTCCAAAGTTTTAAACGGGTCATGCGTTATTCCCCTAGATTGCAAATTTGCGAAGGACCCCATTTTGCGTGCTTATATGGAAAAGTCAGTTGCTGTATGCTTGTGGTGAATGTTGATTTGCTGAGACCTTTTTTTGTCTTTTCAATTAGTTTCGAGGCAAACCAAACAGCCTTCTTTGAGCAATATGCTATTTCTTTCGAAAAAATGCTTAATCTTTCCCCCGCGAATCTCAGTGATCCCATCACATTGATAATCGTGCAGCATTCAAATCTGCTTCAAGAGGGAACGTACCCTCAGGTGAATTCGTCGACAACGACTACCGTGGTTGCCACCAAGACTTCTGGTGGCCATTTGGTGGGTGGGGTGTTTGTGGGATTGGGGCTAATGCTGAGTGCAGTTTTGGGGCTAATGGCGTGAAGTCATTTTTGGTTGGAAATTTAGAAGAAAAAGAACGCCCATGGCTATTGGGGCCACTTTAACAGGCCTGGCGTGGGCGCTTGCGGTAGCTGCGCAGACGATCACATCGAACGCCACCGTCACTGCCAGTGCAGCGACTGCTACTGCCACGGCGGCGTCATCCTGCTTCGACTGCAACACTGCGGTCAGTGTGGATCAAAGTTTAATTTGTGTCACGACACTGACCTCCGTCAAGGGCTGCCAGAACTACGGAAACTGCTCGTCTATCTCAAACTCTTGCTCCTGCATAGCTGGATACGGCGGCAACAATTGCCTGACTCCATGTACGCCTGTCGCAGTTTGATTCGCTTGCCTTATCCTATGACAGTATGCAACTCCGTCCTGCTCCCAAACTACCAAAGATCCCCGCTACCAGCAAATCAGTCCGTCTGCTCCTGTGACTCGGGGTTTTCAGGACCGGTGTGTGGAGGTGAAGTGCCTTTACAAAGTTGTGGCCTGCCTGACTCCATCGACAGTCTGTGAGAGCGATAATGTTTGCCCACAAGGGACTTCCTCGGGAATTTCAATCACGGTGAATCAGATATGTAACAAATCGCCTGTGATTTTTAGCGAGCAGAATGCATATTGTGTCCTGGATTGTGAGTGGCACGTGGTGGCTGTGAATTACTGAATTATCGTATACGATAGCACCGCTTTTGAAATCGCTTTACCCGCTGAATGCAACTATCGTCCTGGACAGGAATACTACTCATCGCTTCGGGTCCTTGTGGTATGTGACTGACTTACTATTATTTTTTTTTATTCTGCGTTATCAAGGTATGACAATGTCGAGCAATTCATGTGCGAGATGTCAGATTGCTCGCAGAGTATCCAGGATGGACAATACACACAAACTTGCACAACCGGGACTTGCAAGTGTGCGGGAGACTCAACTTTTTGTGGTGGACCAGGTGTTGTTTTCAATATTCAAAGCAGTTTGGCCAGTGCCAGTGGCAAGTCGGTCTTTTCGTGCAATACAGATGGAACCAACTGTAACCTTGAATGTGAGGTCAAGTATTCATTTTCTCATAATGTAATCATCTTTTGTCAGTCGATTTCTTGTCAGATTTGTTTCCTTCTGGGTTGAGTCTGACAACATGTAACTTCGGGGAATGTGCTTATGCGTCGCAAAATCCATATCTACAAAATAATGACAGCAGCGGTCTATCAACCGCTGGAATTGTTGGCATTGTTTTCGCTTGTATTTTTGTCATCGTCGTGTTAGGAGGTATGACTTTGGAACCTGCATATCACACTTAATTCTTCGAATTAAATACAGGATTCATTTGGTCGCTGATCTATCAGTTGAAAGCACGGCAACAGCCTGTTCCTCCACCGTCGAAAGGGGTGGACATTGGCTTCACGGACGTGTCCTATACTCTACCTTCAGGCAAAGTTATTCTGTCAGGGATCACATCGACTGCTCCGACAGGAAGTATCACAGCTATTCTCGGTCCGTCTGGTGCAGGGAAATCTACGTTGCTCGATATTCTTGCGGGAAAATCGAAGCAAGGCTTTATCTCTGGAAAAATATCATACGGAGGTGTAAGCGAAGACGATTCAGCAGAACGGATGATTGCATACGTCGATCAAGATGATTTGCTTTTGCCATCCTTGACCGTCCGCGAAACTCTCTTATTTAGCGCCAATCTTCGTCTCCCGGAAGGGATGTCTAAGAAAGAAAAAGCCGAACGCGTTGACGAAGTGATATCAACTTTGGGGTTATCACATGTTTCCAATACCCGGATTGGTGGATTCGGCATTCCGGGAAAGGGAATTTCTGGCGGTGAACGGCGCAGGGTTTCGATTGGTGTTGAACTTGTGACAAGTCCGGGTATTTTGTTTCTGGATGAACCAACCAGCGGGTTGGACGCTTTCAACGCACACGCTGTAGTTGATGCGCTGCATGCTCTTGCCCACGTGCACCAGAAAACTGTGATTTTCACGGTCCACCAGCCACGATCTGATGTTTACGCGTTGTTCGACCACGTCTTAGTATTAGCTGCTGGTTCTGTTCTTTATTCGGGTCGCGGCGTGGATTGCGCGTCGAAATTGAAGGAACAAGGGTCGCCTTGTCCGGACGGTTACAACATTGCGGACCACTTGCTGGATCTAGCTGTTCAAGTTTCGCACAAAGATGAAACACCATCCCAGTCGTCCAATTCATTTTTGGTGAACCTTGGAACTTCTGCGATCGGATTGCGGAAGCGGAAGAATGTATCAAGGGGTTTCAATGAAACCGATGCTGAGACTGCACCAGCGATGTACTTGGACCGAAGAACCATCAGCAAAAGACAATACCGGGTTGGGTTCCTCACGCAGTTGTCGGAGTTGGTAAACCGTGCATTCACTCATTTAGTCAGAACTCCGAGTCTTCTCTTGTCTCACCTGAGCCTGGCCGTGATTTTGGGTGTTTTTGTGGGTGGAGTTTACTATCATTCGGACGACTCGCTTGCCGGTCTTCAGAACCGATTGGGATCTCTCTTTTTCATTTTGTCGCTCATAGGGTTTTCATCACTGTCTGCAGTTGGTTCTTTGGCATCTGAACGAGGCCTTCTTTTGAGAGAGCGAAGTAACAATATGTACGGTTCAATGCCTTACTATCTCTCTAAGGTATGGATCAGTATATGATATCGATGTCCTGAATAATTGGTAGATTCTTTGTGACATCTTGCCTTTGCGTGTAATTCCAGCTTTTATCATCGGAACCATCGCATTCTTCATGGTAGGATATGATTCTTCAGGCGCGCATTATCCAAAATATCTTGTACTGCTGCTTCTGTTTTCTGCGAACATGGGATTGACATGCATTTGTCTGGCTGTTGCCATTACTGATGTTGGCACAGCTACTCTTGTTGGAGCTATTTTGATTTTGTTCAAAATGCTGTTTGCAGGATTGATCATTAGCCAAGGCGTGTGTTGCTTTGTTCCACTTCACTCGATCTAACATGTTGTTTCGGAATAGATTCAATTCCTTCTGGATTAAACTGGATTCAATATTTATCTTTCTTTCGCTACCCATACGAGGGAATGGCAGTGAACGATTTGGGTACAGTCCAAATTCAGGATACGTTTAGCGGAACAACAGTGAATGTACGGAAATTGCTTTGGGTTTTGTTGCTTATATGTTTTGGATAATAGCTACCCGCATCTTTGATCTTACAAAAGTTTGGATTCAATATCGACAACTATGGACAAGATCTGCTGATTACTATAGTGTTATTCGTGCTTCTGCTGGCGCTGACAGGGATTATGATTGATGTTAAGCTGAGAGAGCGCCGCTGAAACCGCTGAAAACGACGTAGCCACGGTTTATTGTGTGCATATACATTCTCAAAGTATTTTTGCCTTTACCCCCTGGCCTTACGCGCACTGCCCCCAAACGGCCAAGGGACAATCAAACTGGTAGTGCGCACATATTCCGCGTATTCAGCATTGTTTTTGAATCGCGCCCGCGCCTGCGCTTCTTGCACTGGCACCCCAGACATTCGCATTATCAGAAATGTGATAAATCCCGGCGAAACTGCAAACAAGTATTTCGCAGTCGAAGACTCGGGGAATGCATTCGTTGCTATAATGTAGCTACCCACCCACAGCACAATTTCACCAAAATAATTAGGGTATCGGCTCCACGCCCACAGCCCTGTCCGGATAAACTTTGCAGTCCGATGCGCGCCATGCCTCGTCTGCCACACGTATTTCTGTCTGTGCGCTATGTAGTCAACATTTTGCTGGAAACTCTGCAAGCTTACTGGTCCGCGATCGCCTCATATACGAATCCGAATGCCCAAACCGTGAGACCGATCCAGTCTTTCCAGTTCAAGGCAGGCATACCAGCGGAATCCGCAGCGAGAACTGCTACAGTTGGCAGCGACACCAGCTCAACCCAAACAACCTGGATCAGCCAAAACACTTTGAAACCGTGAAAACGCGAACAGACAACAATGTGGTTGTGGCGAATGGGGAGACGAAACCTGCAAATACTAGTGGCTTCTGCTTGACTTGGTCGAAGCGGCTGTCGCGCCCCATGCGGTGGACGCGGTTGGTGAGAAACACAAGCAGGCGTAGAGACCATGCCGAGGTGGTCAGCAGCATGAGCAGCTGCCGGGGATGTAGCGAAGCAGCGCCTTGTCCTTTTGCCGCGAGGACGGCAATAGAGCTCGCTAAGTAGCTGCCCGTTCCGCATAAGTCGAAGAATGCCTCGGTACGCCGTAATGCCGAGACTGCGTATCCGATGGCGTTCACCGCGGCGGTTGTACCCGCTGCTGCATACGCCGCCTTTGAAATCATATGGCAGAATAAAAAATCCCGCAATAGTCTGTGCTCTCGGACTGCATTGCGTTTCTGCCGACCAATTAATTATCCAGTATTTTTCACCAAATGCGTGCTATGGCTCGGTCAAGGCATTTTCTTACGAAACTAAGCAGTATTTTATTGCAAGCATCGCTACCGTAATTCAAAGATTTGCGCAAGCTTCAACTTCACCTTAAATCGTGCAACCACTTTCTATATTTCGCGTCTTCACGGGCACGGCCATTCGTCGTCAACCATCGCACAGCTTCATCGCGTGCAGCCCAAAATCCATTTGCCTCGCAGAATCGAAAGTAGATGAGACGAAATTCCTTGAAATTGAAGGAATCCACAGTTCCACGAGCTACGTTCAAGCGAACCACAATTGACCACAGTCGCAATAAGTTCGCTTCGTCAAACATATCGATACCGACAGAGTGCCGACGCGATTGCGCATCGTATCGAAGCAGGGTGCCCCTCAGATTTCTTTCACTCTCGTTCAGCCGATTCCAATCGTTCGCCTTGAACACGTACACAGGATATGACGCCAAAAGAGCTTGATCAATGACGCTGAGAAGCTCTGATTGTTCGTCATCGTCCATCCAGCGAGCCAACACCTTGTGCAAATCTTGTACGTCCCCGAGCAAGCCTCTGACAAGGTTGCCAAGCCCCGCGATGTTCAATTTCGCATATTCAACCCGTCGGAATCCAATTTCCTCGTCCGTGGGAATCAAGAGCATGCTGCCGAGCGGCGATTGTCGGTTTGATGACTTCGACCAAACTTCGTCTGCTCGTCCGGCCGAAACAGCTTGTGACGCTTTTGCATCTTGCACTGCCACGCTACGCAACTTGGTTATTTCCACCAACACAAGTCTGGACTGCCGCGCGAAATGCACTGCGCCCCCCCACCCTGACGAGAACGAGAACCCTTTCACAGTACGAACAACCAACGACATATCCGGAATAGCACCGTCAATTATTGCGTGAAAAAATATTTCCTTCATTTTCCTAGTCTGATGAAGTGTCGTAAAGTGTGCAATCACCGCGTCATATAATGCAATAGGTATCGATGGAGCTGGTAAGGATTTTTGCGCAGCCGACGCATCCAACGCGAGGGTTGAAAGCAGTTTGCGGTACTCACGATACAAAAATATCAAATTGTCTTCGTGCAATGCTCTTGCTCGTCTACTTAAGGGAATAAAGCCAAGCTGTTTTCGAGACGAGAATAGCTCAGTAGGACGAGGAGGAGGCGGAAGATTCTTCCTGAGGTGAGGCAGAACACCTCCGCCTTGGCGATCCACTACTGGTCGACCTAGTCGATCAGATTTGCCAGCTGCATGGCCCAAGCGCGTAATGAGTGCGATGAAGATGTGCATCGTTGGCTGGATGGGCGGATTGTGCGAGCTCATTTCTTTGAACGTTTTAAGCGCTTGCTCTATGTTTCCATCAGGATATAACTCTGTTCGTTTCAGATGACTGTCAATGAGCATTCTATTTCAAAAAGTTATCAAAAAAAATAATAATAAATGACCAATAAGAACAACAGTAAAGAAAAAACGGTACCCAAAGGTTATAGCGTCCTGGTGGACATTGTCTCTTCGCATACTATCAAGGACGCGCGTAGCACGCGGATAATCTTGCTTCCGAGCGTAACCACCGATTAACGTATTATATACACGACTATCGAAACGGGAGCTTCTCTCGCGAACTATCGGTAGCTCGTTTGCCATGCGATTAATCCAGTCCTCTGCCAAATCCATATCACCCGCTTTTGCAAATCCATGCAAAACGGCTGTCCAGGACTTTAAATTCGGCCCCAGCGACGAAAACGGCGGGGATTTTGAGTATTCTCCGCGTTTAGAGTTCGCGCACAGCAACTGAAACCATCGCAAAGCTTCCCCCACATCTTTACGTCTTGCATAGCCACTAATCAGTGCGGTATATGTGGCTGTTGTTGGTATTATCGGTTTGTGGGTGTTTGCTGGCGAATCGAGAGGTTCAACAATCTTCCTATTGTACGTCGCATGTCCTTGCATTGCATCGAACAAAAATATTGCAAAACGCAACTCTCCGTTACGCATGAATGCGTCAATCATCGTTGTGTACGTATGTTCGTCAGGATCAAGTGAAAGAGTCATTTCTTCGAAGGTTTCGAGCAATTTCTCCAGTGCATTTGTTTTCGCATGCAAATTAACCAATACATTATAGTATCTCACATCGAAATAGTTTCTATTATGCTTTTGGACCAAGGATTCGTGGAGTTTCGTTGCCTCAGTGTATTCCCCGCATTTCACATAAGCTTGCAGAAGAGTGGTATAAAATACTACATCGGGGGAATGACCGATAAATAGCAAGCGATCATAAATATATCTGCAGCTTCGGATATCTTTCAAGGCTGCAAAACCTTGCAGTAAATGCGAGTAAGTTGTAACAGAAGGTTTCATTTGACTGTGACTGATCATGGTATTGAACAGCATAACAGCGCGTGACATTGAGGATTTTGTATGCATGCGGCTATAAGCTTCGATGAGAGATGCGTAAGATACCATCAGGTCAGAGGATCCTGGCGAGTTGGGCAGCGCAGAAAAAATGAGCGGAAGGAACCACTCCTCAATAGCCTGCGCAGTCTCAAAGTTTTTGCTAGCAAGCTCTGCGGATACGACTGACCTGATGACTGGTGAGTAACAGAGAGGGGGATTGTCAGCTTTTCTGTTCAGTGAATGCTGTTTTCAGTAACCTGCATGAAACAGGCGGCAGTCGTCGGGATTATGCGGATCGAGGGCGGGTAGTAACGAGTCAGAGACCCACGCACGCGAAGACTCCGCAGAACCGTGAAAGCCGAGGTCGCGGCCTTGGAATGAGGCGATTGTCACACGGGCGAGAGAGATCCTGCCGGGGAGGGCAAGAGCAGGCTCCTGTAACGGCGCGATCAAACGAGCAGCCTGGCTCACGGCGTCACGCCAGGCAGTTAGGGGCGTCCGCGCATCGCGCAGAAGATGTGTGATGGTTTGCAGACTGGGCGGGACCATTGCGGCCACGTCAAACTCGATAACTTGCAACACAATCACATCCACAGGCCTTCGGGCGACGGCTGCGATTCGAGCATGCTAAGGTTCAATCTTTCTTCTTGTCGATCTTGCCCGCAATCTGCCAGCCCTTCACCTCCACCGCGTCGTCATTCATCTTCCGCTCAAACACAACATACTCTTCCAAGTCCACCACCTTATTTGGATCGCCGCCCACAAGCATGCGCGTGTTGGCGTCGTACAGTGCATACGTTTGGCGGCTGGAAACCTTCGCAGTCAGCTGAATGAACAAACCGGCTTTGTCGCCTTTGCTTGCATCTCCTTCTGCCCGCGCAGCCACGAGGTTCACGACTGATATTTTGATTGGTCCTTTGTAATTCCATTCTCCAACCAAGTTGTTTTTCTTGAGTTTCTTGAGTTCCGGAGCGAGAAGCGAAGCATAAGATACAGTGGCAGCGCGATCGAGAAGCTGCCTGTCTGAGCTATTCTTGTAGGTTTTGGGATTGAGAACTGCAGATAGCGAATGAAACCAACGAAGCAGAATTTCACCTTGCCAAAGCCTTGTTCAGAAAGATGTAAAGAGTCTCAGCATCGGCTTTGAATTGCGCAACAGTCAGACTGTTTTTTCGAAGCTGGTATAGAGACATCGCGTACGTTAGGGACCGGCGTGTTCGCTGCCATAGGGCGGCCCGGCCTTCTTTGGAAAAGAACGAGAGGAGAGACACGGGCCGCGGCAGCCACGGATCCAGGATATTGAGCATGACAGGCGTGCCGCGTAGGACTGTGGCGTAGGAGCGGGACGGGGCAACAGCGAATCGGCGGCGCACGCCGGCGGCCGCGGCGCGCAGTCCAAGAAGCATTTTTCCTTTTTGTTTTTTTTTTTGTTTATTTCTGTTGCAGGCGAGGCTCAGATTGAAAACTACTCTGACTTGCATCATCGGTTCTTGCGGCGACGCAGCGGCTGCGATTGCCACGACTTGCGCCGTGGTCGCTGCAGCCGCGCACCCACCGCCAATCTCATTGGTTGCACATTCAGACAATCATCATAGCCACACAAAACAGAGGAGGAGAATAAAATAAAACTTAACAAAAAAAAACAACACAAAAAACAGGAGTGAACAAAGAAGGAATGAAAAGAAACCCCAGGGATTGCAGACTCTAATTAAACAGACCCACGTACCCGCGCGCTTGTGATTTCCTGCCGCGTCTCATCGAAGCATCGCATCATTGCTTCGGGAGTCCCGAATCGCATCGGTCCAAGCACGCAGAGCACACACAGCCAGTGCGCTTTGAAATCAACGGCTTTCATAATTGGCTAAGAAACGCGTTCGTCATTCCCGCCGCAAACGGCAAGTCTCGAACTGCGTGTGCCAGGCGAGAATGCCACCGACAGCGATACGGACTGCCACGGAAAGCGAAGGGCAGATGCAGCATGGCGCAGGCAGGAAAGGAAGTGCGAGGCGGCGGCCTGAACTGGTTTGCCCTCCCGTGGGAAGTTCCCAATCATTTTTCCTGTCCTTTTTCGAACTGGCAATGACGAAACCCAATTTTGCAGACTGCGCTGCAGCGTCCTGCGTGGACAGTGCCTGCGCTGCATGAGCCGTCATTACGCTGGGACCGGCGTAGCGCGTGTATGTGGTCCAGCTGCGCGGAGGGCTGACGGATATCCATCCTCGTCCCCAAGGTGCCGGACTTGCTGTACCCTGCCGCCCCAACTACCTGCCGTGCTCTGCCCGCCGCGCTGCCTGCCGCGGTGGTATGCCTACGCGATATGATGCTGTTAGTCGTTTTCAATCTCCGAGCCAATTCCTCCTTTCCTTTCCTTCGCTGTTTCGCAAGAATTTGGTATGTGTCGTTATGAAAACCGTTCTCAATAAAATCAACATCTTATTTTCAACATTTAACACTTTGGGTATTGTCATCCTTCTTTGCAACTGCCGATGTTTCCTGCCGTGCCACTTTGAACCTTAGCTCTAATGAAAAAATCAAAAATTTCACCGCGCCCATAACGGCCACGGCAAACTCTTCTCCCGAGGCCCTTGATCGCTCCCACACATCAGCGCTCGCTGCAACGGCCCAACTAACACCGTTGTGCCACAGAATCTGCAATTCAACAAGGTTCACGGCCAATGCGGTCCATTCAATGATCAGGTGAAGCTTCATGTTGAGAGTGTGAATGAGGGGTAGAGCCATTCTTTTCGTAACACTTAAAACGTTTTGGGCGCCGACATAGAGAAAATGCGAGGCAGTTAACACGTGAGGAACCAGGATCTTCAGCATCTTAGATGACACATCGAAAAAGCGTTGAGCAAGTGAAGCAAACGCAGGAACTACTGTTGAAAATAAATTGCCTAGCATCCAGTGGCACTATCAATCAGATACGCGGTCAGCTACGTGAAGCAACAAATCAAACTCACCCCATGAGCTAGAAAAGTCGCCAGTTTGAATAAGGCATTCAGAGTTGCAAGCAAAGCAGAAAACAAGTTGGCAATGAGATTCAACACTTGATATCGAACAAGTAGACTACAACATTCTTCGGCAACATTCCAAATCATTTTCAAGCTTTCGTCCAATATACTACCCAGTGTTTTCAGACACAATGAGGTGTAGCACCAAAAACTCAAAATTGCTGAAAACAAAGGCGGAGTCAAGATTGGCCACCAAAACCCACAAAATCCGATGGCGTACTCAACAGCTAGTGCAAGGGCGTCGTGTGCGCGAGACAGGACGATCGTGCAAACTTCAAAAGTCTTTTTTGCAGCAATCACAGCGCTTGCTTGTGCATTCTCAACGATAGCAACTGCCCGCAAAAGTACGGGCACAATGCAGGGATCCCATGAGTCGTGTACAACTTGCCCAGCAAACACACACACGCGCAAGACGGCATTAATGATCAAGTTCCATGCGGCCATCGTGGCGTTCCATGTGGCCTCGCACGCAGCAGGAACGGCGTCGGCAATGCGCGGTAGCGCCACCGCAAGGAATGAATGCAACGCAGGCAGGATGCGCCCATCCGCAAACACTGAAATGCGGTGGCCGGCTTCTAGCACGGCGCGACAGAGGGCGGGCAGAACTTCCGTTGCAATGATACGTGTCGTGATTGAAACGGTATGCAGAGCGGCGCGCGTGCACACGTGTGCCACAGCGTGCGCAGCAGCCGGTGGTGCGAGAACAACACGCAGCACATGAACTGTCGCCGCGTGAACTAGTTGTGCTGACGATTCTGGCGCGTCGGCGCCTTCAACAACAGGATCTGCCGCTTGACCTGGTGTCCTTTCGAGAGCAAATACCACGGAAAGACCTTCGCGAATGCTGGCGGAGGACGCTACGATGGCCCCATGCAGCGCAGCAGCAGGAACAAGCGCCAGATACAGCGAGAGCAGCAACGCCAGGGCCACACCGAAGATAGGAACCTTCGCGTTCGGGGTGTCTCCATCAAGCCCAGGGGACGATCCGCTCAGGCGATCCAACACGAAGCGCAGAAGCAGCCGGGCAAACGTAGCCAGCAGAGCTACAAAGACAGCGGCAGACAGGTTGCGGGCAGTGTGGCTCTGACGTGGCATGGAATCCACCACCGACATTTTCAAGCTCGAAAATGAGATGAGATGCCTTCTTTATTAACAAAGCTAATCGCGATCCCTTCCCGAGCCGCTGTGCAGCGATCGATGGGACATTCCCATTTGCCGAATTTGCTGCTCAAGCTTTGGGCAATTGCTGGTAAGATGTCCAAGTCCACCGCAATTTGCGCATTCGAGGGAGACTGCACGCACACAACACGCACACACAGGAATTAAAATGGAGGGGAAAAAATGGAACAATGAAAATCACCTCCTTCCACGCCTTTGAATGCTTCAGTTGGGTCTTCCAGGCTGAGCAGAAAAGGTGGAATTTTTTGCTTGGCTTCCTTTAGCAAATGCTTCAGATCCAAAAGAATATGGTTCGAAGAGTTTCGGTTTATGAACGTTGTGGAAACGCCAGTCTTTCCACTCCGACCAGTTCTTCCTATTCCTAGTTTTGGAACCATGTTAAAATATTGAATAAACATAGTAAATCCATACGATGGACGTAATCTTCAATTTCCTTCGGCATATCATAATTGATCACGTGCTGAATTTGTGCAAAGTCTAATCCCTTGGACGCTACGTCTGTTGCAATGAGAACATCCGCTTTGCCCGTTTTAAAGGCCCGTATAGCAAATTCGCGCTCCTCTTGTGTCTTTCCTCCGTGGATAGCAGCCGCGTCAATGCCTTTCAGTAATAGATACTCATAAATATCATCCACATCGTTTTTGTTTTCAGCAAATATGATTGTTGGAGGTGGGGTCTTTTGCAAGCATTCCAGCAAATACACAATTTTGGCTTCCTGTTTTACGTATTCGATTTCCTGAATAACATCAAGCGACGCACTTCCGGCTCGACCGACGTTCACAACAACTGGTTTGACCAGGGCGGATTTCGCAAAGTTTTGAATCTTTTTTGGCATCGTGGCACTGAACAGCAAGGTTTGCCGCTGGTGCTTGAAAAACGACATAATATTGCGAACATCGTCTTCGAAACCCATGTCGATCATCCTGTCCCAGTGTATTTCAGCCAAACATCGGCAAAAAAAGTATGCAAAACCTGTCCGCCTCATCCAGGCATAGATACTTGCATATGTCCAAATTGAACTTTCCCTTATCAAGCATATCTTGCAATCTTCCAGGAGTGGCTATAACAATATGTGGACCATTCCGGAGAGTACTCATTTGATCTTGCATTCCAATGCCACCCATACACAGAAGAAGCCGGAGCGGTGGGTACTTACGGTTGTGCGTTAAAGCAGTCACCAATTCCTGTGCGACATCAAAAGTTTGCCTTGCTAGCTCTCGTGAGGGACACACAATCATTCCCACGGGCCCTTCGCCTGAGGTCAGCGGAAGCCGCATTTCAGCCTCCATGGCAAACAATACCAGTGGCAAAGTAAAAACAAGAGTCTTTCCGGACCCAGTGAATGCTGTGGTTGACGTGAGTTAACAACGTGCTTGGCAGTTGAAAATCGTGCTCACCAATTCCGACCATGTCACGCCCAGACAGAACAGTTGGCAGTCCTTGAATCTGAATCGGAGTTGGACTTTTGATGCCTTTGGACTCCAAATGATCCAGAATCTCCTTGTGCAATCGCATGTCACGGAATCCTTTGATGGGCGGAGGAACATTCTCTCCTTCGACGATAATATGGTATGTTTTGCGGATCGCCTCATTTGTTTCCTCTGATTGACTTCGAATGTACGAAGGTGGGGTCCAGGTTGATGGCATAGGTTCCGTGTACACAATTCCTTTAGCGAGCTCAAAGTCGGACGCAAGCGATTTGTGACTGGCAATGTGAACGCGCTCGACCTCTTTCTGCAGCGCAATCTGCTTTTCGAGATCAGTCAGCGGCTTCGTGGTAGCGGCCAATGCGGCTGCTTGCTGCAGCAGTGGGGCGGCGCCTGATTGGGGACCGGCCTCTATCTTGTCATCGTTCACGGCCGGCTCTTGGTCTGCTCTGTCGTTGCCGGCATCATGGTCCGGATCCAGCGTGCGCAGGGCCATCTGTGACAATCGCGATAGTTTCTCGCCGCGGCGACGCGCGAGTGGCACGTACGGCACATAGTCGTCATCTCCGTTGTCCATGGTAAAGTCCATTTTTGTTTCTTTTATTTTTGAATATTCAGTTTATTGAGCGAAAAGCTTATGCGCAGCTCAGGGGTTCTCGCATCCGTACATTCAACCTCATGATTATTCACACCCACATCGCGTGATCCGTCAGCACGGCGATAGGCTTCTTGGACAGATCCTGCGCACGCAGCTCATCTGCTGGCATAACACGGGCAACGATTACCGGGCAATTGGCGTGCGTGATACAGTGCTGCGACACCGATCCAACCAGCATTCCCTGCAGGTGGGTTTTGCCTGCAGAACCGACCACCAACATTTCCGGATTCACTTCGTCGACAAGCTGGCATAGCTTGACTCCGGCACTCGCCGTTGCGAGAAGGAGAACTTGAACTGCGTATTTGACATTCAAATGGTTGGGGTCAGCAATAGCGCGAATAAGGGTCTTGGTGCGTTCGAGAACCTGAGCCAATTGTGAACACGAAGCGCACGAGGCGAATGCTCAAATCCGAAGCAACTCAACTGCTTGGCGGTCATCCTCATTGTCGATGCATACGACGACAGTGACGCGGTCGCCATCCTTCAGGGCAATGTTGTCGAGGGCCCAGCTGAAAGCGCCGATCGAATGGCTGGACTCGTCAACAGCGACCAGTATATTGCGGGGAGAGTTTGCAGAAACCATGTATTAGCAGCTTGTTGTGTTTTGTATTTGCGATTAGGAATCCTGGCGAACGGGGATCCTTTTGTAGTGCCTGCGCGCGGTGACTCAGGGGCCGTCAGAGCCACATATCAGACGGCGCCGCAGGAATGAGTCATCGATTGATTGGTGCGATCACGCCGACGCCACATGCGCAACAAAGTCGTCCCACGTCACGCTGCCGCGGAACGTCTCCAGGACGCCCGCAACCTCCACTCCGCGCACGCGTGCCGCCCATCCCTCCGCCAGACACGTCGTCGCCGTGCGCGTCTGCCAGCCACCGTTTGAGCGGTCGAACTCCGCCTTCGTCTCGCCATCCGCCGGCCCCCACTCAAGCATCCGTCGCCCATTGCGCCCTGCCCCCGCTGCCGCATCCAATGCCTGTGCCCACATGTCTTCGTTTCGTTCGCATTGCCGCTTCTGTGGTCCCAGCGTGCTCATCCAGATTTTTACATTCACGCGCCAGCTCATGCCGTCGGCAGCATCAAAAAGCGCGTCGAGCCGGCTCTGCGCGCTTACTATCATTTTGCTCCCGCCATCGCATGGGACTGATTCGGCAAATGCTCGAATTCGATGTCCTGCAATGAGCTGCGAAACGGATGCCACGCTGCGCTCTTGCTGGAGATATCCAACAGTCGTAATTTCTGTGCGCAGACCGTTATTTGTCGAAGAACTCGGCATTTGGGCTGATCCGTCAATGATTGGAACAAGTGCGTATTTTGCCGCTGGGCTTATGTCGTAAAAAGTTACGGTCGAAGACTCGAATCCTGGGTTGCGTAGGAGATTCATATCTGGAGCAACCACTTTCAGAGAAACGAAAAGTGACGCTCAGGTATACCCACTTGATTCTTGTGGTGAGCTAAGTGTCCACACTTCTATTTCGACTCCTCCCTCTCGAAAGATAAATCTGTTTCCCGCGTGAATTCGAAACCTGTACTTTGTCCCGGGCCGCAAACCGTATATTGTGATCCAGTTTTCACTGTCAGCATGCCGTTCGAAGCCGTGAGGCTCTGTCGATACTTTGTGAGGTTCCTGTTCATAGTTTTCTCCTTGCCCATGGTTCACAGGCGCCCAACTGTGACCTTCATCTGTAGATTGAAGTACTTTGAAAGATGCTGCAGGTGATTTCCAGGTCAAAAAAATAGACCTGGACAAAATCTCTGAAGCTTCTAATTTTTTGATTTCATCAGGCACTGTGTGAACTCGTGTCAGATTCGAAAGAAAAAAAATAACGCCGAACTTACAAACAAGGTCCATCACAATTTTTCCAAAGCTTACCAGCCTATTGAAGCCATGTTTGCGCAATGCGAGTTTCCAGAAATCAAAAACACGAGATCGTTTTCGGTCATACTCCGTGTTGCCCTTCCAATGCTCCACCTGATCATGATGAAACGAAACACCGGGGCACGTTAGTACGCGCGCGTGAGGAACCACGGAGGTCTTAGCCCTCCAAAAAAAATCCTCGTGTTCTCCGAGCTTGAGAGTTTCGTCCCAACGCAAAACATTCCGCAGGAACTCGGCGCGCGCAACAAAAACGTTTGGGACAAAATCCACCTCGAGACAGCCCTCATGTGATAGAGGAGGTTTGGAGGGAGTATCTAGCCGCAAAGTACGCGCACCGCGTGCATTTCCGTGGAGTACTGCCGTCATTGTACCGCAGTAGTCAATGCCAAAGCGTCCCTCATCCACGGGTATCTTTCCTGCAGCGATTTCGAAACGTGGCCCATTGTCATCTGGTGGAATTTCAAGCGCATGTATAAGTCGTACAATTTGACTGCTGCCGTCAAGGATGAAATCGTCATCGAGGGTTAAAACATATTTTGTTCGAATCCGTTCTACCATTCGATTTCTTCCAGCGCTCAATCCCACATCGTAAGGGAGGGGCAAATAATAAAATCCTCTCTGTGGTCCTTCTGGCTTTGTCATTCGTGCAGGATCGGTGTACCCGTCATCGGCCACAATAATTGTCATGTTGGGATAATTTTCGAGGATACTGGTAACCAATGAAAACACTTTTGTCATTCTTGCCGTTGTTTTTATCATAATTGAAACAAGCTTTGGGAGATTGTATACTGCTACGGATTTGGAGACTGTTGACGTTGAAGAGTTCGAAGTCACAGTGACTGTGATTTTGTCGATCTCTTCGTGAGAGTCACTTGCGAAGTACATAAGTCGCGAAAGAAGGAAGTTTGCATGGGCAGGGCTGATAGGCTGTGTTATTAATTTGGCAGCCCATTCACCATGCTCAGATCCTGGAACTTTTCCAGCGATGCGAATTCTTCCCGCGCTTGCCTCCACTTGAAGCTTTAAAAGAACTTTAGGCACAGCCTTGGCACGGCCAAATTTCACGTCTGAAACTATTCGAACACCTTCGATTTCCTGAATATACTTGGAGATTCCAACACTGCGCGGGCCATTGATTTCGAACGAGTATGCATCAACCATTGGCGAATCGGCTGAAGCTTTTTGTTCCAACTCGTTCGGCTGCTTAATAACTTTTTGCTTTCTCAACAGATATTCAAGAGCACTCCCGAATTCTGGAACCAAATGCTTCGTCTTGTGTCCATACAAGTGAAGAGACATTGATTTCCGGACAATGGCCTCTCCGGCTGCTTCACCATCTCCTCCTGTCACACTTGCAGCATCTGGACTTCTTTTGAAGACTTCCCAGCTGTTCAGGTACGAGTAAGGGTACAAAACATTCCTTTCCAGAGCAATAACTTTCGAGGTTGCTGAATTTGAATCCGTTTGGTATTGTTCGTCTTCCAGCAGCTCTTGATATGCCCGCGTAACAGCTCGTGGCCCCTGGAGGGCACAAAGATCAGAGAGCACTAACACCAGAACAGAAACGCACCACCGCATTGAACACCTGCGCGTCATACTTGTCGCGCTCGAATCCAATCACCAGGGCACGGCGGACGAGCTCGTGCGCGCGCGGAGCAGCCATAACGCCCGGGGCGAGGTATGCGTCGCGTGTGTTGCCCGAGCGCAAACACCACGAGCATGCGCCACCGGAAGTGGTGGTTGTTGCAGATGCGGGATCGCCGAGCCGTGGCGGCTTTGCACCAGACGCTGAGTCATGGCCAATAACAGCCGCACCACGGCGCAGCGCTCCCACGATCCCACCGCCGCTGCTGCCCGCCGCTGCGGCAAACACACGTGACACGTGCGAAGTTGGTGTCCAACGCCCAAGATGAATGGCGTCAAAGTCCGAGTACACTCCACCATGGCGAAAAAGCATGCAGAATCGAAGATAGTCTGTGAGATGCGAGTAAAAGTACGGTCCGTTGCGATGAATATCTATATCACGGATCCAGTTCAATCCTGGGCACGGGGCTTCTCCTGACGTAGCATTTCCTTCAGCCAACAAAAGAATTGAGTTGTCTGTTATCGGTGAAATATGCAAATTGTATCCTGATTGTATGTAGGACGAAAAGTGTGACGAATTTAAATGCACCGCATGGATGATGATTGATGTGGATGGATCATGGTAAAAATAGCTGTCAAGAACTCTATAATTGATTTCCGAAAACGTTGACGGTTCCGTGGTCCACATTAAGTGAATAGTTGGTGACTCTATGGTGAAATTATAACAAATGCGCGCCAAACAACGAGAAATACCCGGATCAGAAAGTAACTTATTGACATAGCGATCGCGATCTAGATACAAAAGAGTAAGACCGGAAATTGAAAGGAGTTATTACAGCTTATATACTCTTTTGACGGAGGTTTTAGAGCAGGAAGGAGTTTCACGTCGCCAACGCTGAAATTCACTTGGAAAATAAACCCCAAAAGAATTGTAGCAACTATGAATGCGACTATCGTGGGATTCGGTATGTTTTCGATTTTTGTTTGGGCGTTCAACAATCGCGTCCGGGAATCGTGAGCAGCGGACGGTGGGATTACGTCGTGCGTTTCCGGAACTGCTGCAGATTTTAAAATCCGACCTTCCGCTGTGAATTTCTTATCATTATCTGCCTTTTGGGCTTTTGACTTCATGTTTCACAGAATAAAACAAAGCACAAAATAAAACGAGAAACGGGACGCACAATTACGACGCAGAACTAATCAACATGCAAAATAGCTCTACAAACAATTCTTCCCAAAGGCCGTACAGCAACGAGACTCTATGTGGAAGCACCCAAATTCAGGGTAAAACATTGTGAAAAATCTAAGCAGAACAAGATGCAGTTTTTTATCAACACTTGCATCTTCGCTGTTCCAACAACCCAGATTGTGCTTCTCGATATGAAGCCCATACAAGAGTAGGAGCCGGTGCATGTTGATGTCAATTGAATCGTTTAAACGTTCGCCGTGAACGACGTTTGAGAAAAGTCGGTAAAGTTGCTCATTTGAATGAGTTACGTGCAGTCTATTTCATACTTGCGCAACCCTTCAGTCGTATGGAACACATTATAGAAGAGTTTGTACAAAAACGGACGACGCATTGATGGAAGCGTCAAGCAAAGCGACTGTGGAGCGTCTAGCACAGATCGTACCTGGTACCGAAATGAGTCTGCTGCTGCGCCAGCAGGAGGCCAGCATTGAGCGACTGGCTGCCACGGAAGCTAGGCTAAAGTCGTTCAACGCGTTCGCTCAAACACGGTACGAAGCAAACACGACCAGAATCGATTCGCATGTTGCGATGCTGAGGGCTATGAAGGCAGATCTTGAATCGGTATTCAAGCGTGTACGGTGAGTGACCCTCAGGAAAACGGGTGTGACGAGCGTTCTCTTACAGTGCCCTGAAAACGAAGGTCAGCAAGAGGCATCCCACAGCATATTCCCAAGCAGTGGAAGCCTCTTCAGCTGGACGAGCTGAACGGGAGGACGAGAGCGATTGAGGATGGACGCTGTTTGTGTTTGTGTAAAGAAAGGCCATCACTAAACTCGGGCCTGCAACTTTGACACTTTGGCCATCCATCGAAAGGGCTTAAAGAGCTTCCTAGACTCTGTGAATGCCGGCGTGTGTCTTCATCCGATTTCTTATTTGCGCACGCCAACCTGGCGCAAGATTTCGCATTGGAACCCCCGGTTTCCACCCTTTTCGCACGGGTACTTCTGCCAACCATCTGTGATTTACATTAAGCAAATCCCGGAAAACTGTTTTGATGGTGGCACACCTCAGTCATTGGCAATGACAATTGTTTTCAGCTTTATGGTCTTTGATTCTAAATGGGTGTAATCGATGACCAGACTTCAGTTGATTCCACAGTGCGGAGTCAGTGAATCGTTTTGCATGATGGCCGCGTGCCACTGAAATAAATACTTGCACGAATATCTGAAGGGTTTTGAGTTTGCCCAAACAAAGAAGCATCGCATAAGCTCCGCATTTTTCCCCCCAAATCAACTAACTATCTCATATGGCCGATTCACGGTCACGCACCTCGACTCTTATCTTCCGGAGAAACATACCGTCTGGTCGACGTGTAGCTTCGTTGTTGGTCTGTTGTTGCGAACAATGTGCTGTTGTTTTGATGGTGGTTTTGCTAGAACGTTCCGCTTTCGCCTGCGTCTCTCCGTCTGTTGGCGTCTAATGAAGGCGCTTTTTCTTACCTCGAATGGTTGTCGCTATTCCCTCCTGCAGACATAGCATCCGGTTTGGTGCAACTGCGTGCAGACGATTTCGTGAGTCGCTTTTCCCAGCACGCGAAGCTGGATCCCGAAAGTCTCAGTTGCAAGAAGGAGGACATCTTAGCAATATCATTAGCGCATCTTCTCCTTCCGTTTTCAGAGATTCTTGCCGATTACATGGCTTTTTATTCAGATTCCACTATATTCGCGGGCTGTCTGGATGATCCGATTCGCATCAAAACAACGAATATCCATGTCATAGAAGTAACTCAGAATTGTCCGCTTACCCCATTTGTTCTGGCAATGATTGGGAAATGCACCTCCTCTGCGGCAGTCTTGGCACAATTGAAGTGCAAAATTGATCTACCTTCATTCGCAGCTCAGGCAATGCTTATGCCGTGGAATGATGACATGGGAATTGTTATGAACGAGTTCAAAAAGAGCGCCATGCAGAATTCAAAGCTTTGGAAACAACTTCACCCTACTACCGGCGCAAACTTTCTTGGAATGCTTGCAGCTGTTCCACGCTCATCGCATAAACTGGATGAGAGATCGCAGCAGGAGTTATACTCGCTGTTGGAAGAATTCTTGCTGCATAACACCGAACTAATATCAGAGCAGGACACCAAGAATCGAAACATCATTAAGAACATCATCATAAATGATCACCGAGTATTGTTCGACTGGTATAAACAAAAGATAATATGTCCCACTGCGCGAGTGCCAATTCCTACTGTCGCAAAAATAGTGTCGGAAGGTCATCACGAATGCTTAGAGCAATGGATCTGGCGAGACGGTTCCCCCCTTGTACCATTTGCGGAGTTGCGCAATTATGAATGGAAGCGGAAACGAACTGCAAGCGAGGACGAAGATGTGATATTGAATTATATACCCCAGTTTTCACGAGGGCATCAGTCTTTTTACTTTTCGAATGACCCGAATTGCGGAACGGACCACGTCGAGATATACAGTGTGAAATTCATACATATGGCCTACAAGCATGTGGAAACAGTGAAATTCTTTATCGCGAAAGTACTGGAATCTCCGTCTGCACCGCTGAAGTTTTTTGATCTGCGTCCGTCAAATAGATCGAAAAAAGGTTCAGTGAATTTGCTGGAGCTGGCTTTGTCATTTCGAGCAGACGAAACGGCAAAATATTTGCTGAACTTGAACGGCATAACCTGTCTTGACAAATGCATAGCTGAACGGGCTAGATATCTCCTTCATCAACTGACTCAATTGAAAAAATTGCCGCCTGAGTTGAAAGACCTAGTATTGTTCTTCCTTCAACATCCCAAGTGTAGAATTCCTTTGTATCACCATGTTCCACAACTTCCCCTTCTTCTTCGAAAGCTGGGAGCACCGTTAGATTTTGTCAAATTTGTTCTTGACTTCGAAAATAATCTCTTCTCTGTGAATACCGTCATAAATGCACCCAATAAGCGGAATATCGGGACGTACTTACACTTCGGAGTGAAGCAAAAGGATGTCGATTTGATTTTACTGCTTCTATCATACCAGAATTTGGATTTGAAAGCTGTAGATGGTCATGGTCACACGCCGCTGCATCTTCTTGCTGCATCTATTGAACCAAACGTGGAGGGATCTTCTGCATCTGCCGAACATTCAGTGGGCCATGAAATTTTGGATTTGATTCTCCAGAACTCCTCCAGTCTTTCTGATTTGGAAATTAGGGATGGTAATGGTTTAACTCCTTTGATGCTCGCCCTCATAAAAATGGAAATCTGCGGTTCACAAGGCGGGTTAAAGTCATCTGTGGTGAAAAGGATTTCAAATCGGTATTCAACCTTGTCAGGTGGCTCGACCCCCAAATTCAATTATTGGATTCCAGGGAGAAATGGAGGATCAATCCTTCATCAACTTGCTCGAGTTTTCATCAATCTCATTGAGCTGGGCGAAGTTCCTCCGAAAGAACTCGGACTTAAAACAAATCACCTGTCCCCGGTTTTCGAAATGTTTTCTAAAATGGCAATTAGAGATTGTTTAAGGACGAAAGAAGAAGGTAGCTACTCTGATGGGATGCTATTGGAGTTCAATTCGTCGTTGAAAAATGAAGAGAATTGCACAGCTTTGGATTTGTTCGCTTTGGCTGCTTTCGATTGGGAGTTTCAAAACAAGCATGACAAATCCCAAGCAGTTTTATTCTGCGTTCAGACACTCAAGGGGATGGGCTTCGTAATATCGGATTCTGACGCAATAAGAACCATTTTTGAGAAACGAGAAAATCTCCAGAAAAATGCATCACAGTCCGTGCCTAATCGGGATCCACGATTAAGAAATCAATCATATCATGCAGAAAGTTGTCTTCTATCAATTTAATTTGTTTTAATGTATTTTTCAGATGAGGAAAAGCGGGCGATTTCACAGCCGCCGTCTTACTCGGCAATCGCAAACGTCAGTATCGGAGCGTCGGATATGGATTTGGATAATAGCGACACCGTTTCGGATGAAGTTCTGAATGAAGATACCTTCGTTCGGGTGACTGAAAAAGTTAACGCATCAGATGTCCCGGGATTTATTCGAAGTGTTTCTATTGATCCAGTGGCTTCATTTTTGAATTCATTGTCACAAGGGGAACGTCGTGATTTTCTTCGGAAAGTGCGCTCGAACGGCCGAATCTTGTTGCACGAGTTTGCAGATACCACTAAGCTTGAGTGCCGAATGCAGGCTGGAAATACCAATGTGCAAGCTACTCTTGATGAAATGTTGAGGCTCCTGTCCGAGAAGTTCACCCAGCAAGAGTTGGACCTATTTGACAAAAGTTCTCTTACTCCGCTTGCAACATCAGTGTTCAGAGATGCTCATTTTTGGCAATCACCAAATGCACTGTGCAGTTTGCCGCATATGCCACCTCTTAAGTCGGCTATCACATTTGTTTTGGAAAGTCGAGGTTGCAGTTGCAAAGGGACAGATGATCAAGGCCGAAATGTTGTCCATGGGATAATACAACTATGGATTGATTCTTGCAAGAAAAAGTTAGTGGGCACCCAAGGAGCTGCGATTCTGAACCCCAACATCGTCTCCGCAGCGGTCGCGGGACTTGTTGAAAGAGGTGCTAACATCAATACTTTGGATTTTTCAAATCACACGCCGATGGATCTGCTTTTGGCCCAGCCTGGGCCTTCTTTTTTGAATGAAGCTTCGTCTTCGGGTGCTATCAACTGGACAGCGAATGGATATGATGATTTGCGCTCTGCGCGAGATGTATTGATATCTTCTTTGCGAATGTTGGGTGCAAAATCTGGATTGGAATTGCTCGTAGGGACTTTGAAGCAGAGTGCGGACACTCCTGAAGGCAAGTGCAACCACCCTCCTTTGGGAAAGGCTCTAATATTTTGACAGAGCCAAGCTTCCACGACAGCATGTCAGAGGATTCTTCTGACTTCAGTTCCATTATTAAGGATGATTCAGAGATCGAAAATTTGCGACTTGTGGAAAATTCTTCAGAAATTGTACACAACCTGCTGTTTGACTGCAAAGTACCACGGCTTGTTGAGCGAGTCCATGAGTTGTACTTGTCAAATCGAGAAAGTGTCTCGAAGTCAAGAAACGAACTGGGTAATTTACCCATTCATTGCTTAGCGGCATCCCCGGGCCGCCTTCGCATTGATGCCTTCCGAGCAACCGCGGCGGAAGAGTCGGAAATCAGAGAGCTTCTTGGGATTGTGCAGGAAAACGTCAGTTCCGCGGACCGCGAATCCTTCAACTTCGTGGGTCTGAATCCTATGGCTCTGTCAATCCTCGCAGATGCCTGTATACCAGCGCTGTTTGTATCTGCCGACCAATCGCCCCAGCCTTCGCTGATTACTCTTGCAATGGAAAATATTGGGTTCAAATTAAGTGGAACAGACAAGAATGGCCGTAATGTAATTCATGGCGCAGTTAGAGCATGGCTGGAACGATGCCTCGAGCCCTTCAACAAATTTTACGGACGGGTTTCAGTTGCATCTGTGTCTGCAGCTATCAAAGCTTTTGTGGCAGCTGGGATCGACATCAATGGGCAAGACTGCAACAACCACACCCCCTTAGATCTTCTGGTTGCAGAAGCAAGCCAAGTTTTTGGAGAGAAAGGAAAATATCAATTTGAAACCTTCATCGCCTGGTCTGCGCCTGGAAATCGTCTGTTAAAAGCCGATCGTGACATCTTAGTGAGGAACTTGGTCTCCATGCGAGCAGTTTTGGGTGTTGATTTGGAAATCACAAAGCAAGAAATTCGCAAAAACAACAAAGTCAAACAGGAAACAAACGTGGACATGAAAGCCAATGTAAAGCAAGAACCGATCAAGGAAGAGTTTTGATTGTGCATTGTTGATGAGCAAAGTTGAGGATGGTGTTTGCAAATAATCTTATTTTATATGGTGATGTGGATGATAAAACGACGGAATTTTGAGAACCCTTCTTCTGGGATTGCTATTGTCGCCTTTTCAGGTTCTGAGAACTCGGAAGTGGCATCACAATAGAAC